>CAUYQV010142657.1:0-49315 GCA_963574575.1 Galagoides demidoff
CCCAGCTACTTGGGAGGCTGAGGCAGGAGACTCGCTTGAGCCCAGGAGTTGGAGGTTGCTATGAGCTGTGATGCCATGGCACTCTACCCAGGGGGATAGCTTGAGGCTCCGTCTCAAAAAAAAAAAAAAAAAAAAAGAAATTTAATACTTATGTTTTTAAAGAAGTGTTATTGCTATTCTAATAGCTTTCATGTACTTGTCTCTTTTAATGAAAGCCACCTCAAATATTTAAAGAAACTAAGGTTGATGTGCATAAATAATAATGATAATAATAACAATGATAATGATGCTGATGACAGCTACCATAGGGAAGGCTTTTACTGTGTGACTGCATACAGGTAATATTTTTAAAATTTAACCCTCAGTTCAACCTCATAAAGTAGAAATGACTGTCATTTCATGGAAGGCAAGTTAATTAACAACATAGCTTTTCTTCACTGATTAAAAAGTATAATTCCCAAAAAGAAAGAACTTATAAACGCAGACTCTAAATGACTTCTTTATAAATCCATCCAACAACAACCACTAGTCTGTAGTGTACAGTGTTTACATGGCTCCAATTCTCAGTTGTACAGTCTTTAAACACAGGAGATAGATAATGCCTTAAGGATTCCCTCCAGTTTAATGTGGTCTGAGTCATGAAATTTGTACAGTTGACTCTGGCTAACATAGTGCTGTGCTGTGGCCAAGATGGAGGGAAACTGTTTTCCTATTTCCTTTGTTTCTCCAAACAGAAACCAAAATGTCAGCAAAGTAGTTCTAGGGCCAGCAAGGACAGCCTCTAGCCGTTAAATTATGTGAACACTTTCACTCAGCATACCTCCCACTCCACTCTCCCACCAACTTCAGTTGTCTTCGAATAACATAGAAATGGATTTTGAATAATAATATATACTGTATTAGTATATTTGTAGATGAAAAACATTATGTAATCTAAACATAGTTAATTCAAGCTGGACACACATCAAGAGGTCAGAATCTGGCTTGAAATATTATTCTCTGTGGCCTAAATATTTGTTAATAGAAATAATTCCAATTCTGTTCACTTCTTGGATTTTTTAAATGGTTATGTCACAAAGGTTCACACCTCTAATTGTCAGAAAAACAGCAGGTTGCATTAAAGGACATTTTTAGAGGACTGTCTTATTCCATTATCAATGTATCCATGTTATAAAACCACTATGCCTTGAAGAGAACATTTATTCTAAGGAGAGCGAAAATGGGACTGAAGTGGGCCAGAATCCTTAGACCCTAACTGCTGGGTGATAGTACCCTTCTGGTTTTCCTGTATTCAGTACCCAAGAATTTTCTGGAACCAGTTTTAGTCACTTCCACTTGGTAATGAGAAAGGCATAAAATAAGAGCCTTTAGAATATTTGGGAGGACTAGCAGGTTATAAAAATTCCTGGGAGATCAGCAAATAGGGTTTTTTCAAATAGCCTAGTAGAATCTTCTAATCAGGTGGTATTATTGGCAACTGAACACTTCCCAGAGAAACTGAGGGCCATGGAAGCTTGCCTGGAGAGCTTCTGGGTCTACCCCTTTGCACTGGGTAACCATCTGTCCGAGGAAGTTGTTGTCCCTTACTTCCTTTGAAGAAACTTTATCCATTGTTTTGTCCATTATGTCAATCACATCACCGTCCCATTTTGGCCACCATTCATGGGGTTACCAAGAAATCAGATATATACTCCCTCACTACTGAACTCACACATATTAAAGCATTTGTAAGAAATCTTGACAGCTAATTAATTGTCATAAACAACTTTTTGATTATTTTGTGTAAAGTGACATGGAGGACAGAAATTACTCCTTATCTTCTTTTTTTTTTCTCCTTTCAGAATGAATCAGAGTAGTTCAACCAAACCAGACAGCTCCTGTTGGCTTTCTTACCTTCTTAGCAGCAAGTGCCTATTCCCCCCTCTTCATTCATATTCCCCTTCACCAAATATTTGTTGAGTGTGCCTACTATGTGTCAAGCTACTACCTCATCCTCCCACACCCACACCCTATGTGCTCTCAGACTCACATTGCTGCCTTTGCCTGAGGCATCCTTTTCATACTGTTCTTTCTCAAGTGATTTCCTCCTCATCCTTTAAGTGCCATCTAAAGTTTCCCCTAGGTTATTGCTCCTCAAATTCCCCTGAGCAGTCAGTCTTCCCCACCATGGAGCTATGAGAGAATCACTTCACACTCAGTACAAACCGTGCCACACCTGTTGTTTTCATTAGAGTGTGAGTCCCAGGAGAGCAAGCAGAGTGATGTCTTCTGTATGACATTCATTGAACTTGGTACAGCCTCGATGAGCACATAGCTCAATATTATTTTTTCTCAAGGAATAAGTACATAAGTACATTAGAGCTAGGTGATACTTTGAATGCAGTGAATTTTACATGCAACCCTGAACAATTCATTAAATCACCTTGTTTGCTTCAGGCTCCTTCTTCTTATAATTAATCAATGGTACTTAATTCCTCTCTTTATCCGTGAGATGCCACAATGCTTTAAATCTTTTAAATATGGAACATTAGAAGTGTGTTACTATTGCCAGATCCACTGGGACCTTAAAGTTGACTTTGTGGCCTCTGGGGAAATGGATGTTGGATCCAGAGATTTAAAACAAGGGATAGTGATGCCACAATGCTTTAAAACTTTTAAATATGGAACATTAGAAGTGTGTTACTATTGCCAGATCCACTGGGACCTTAAAGTTCACTTTGTGGCCTCTGCGGAAATGGATGTTGGATCTAGAGATTTAAAACAAGGGATAGTGACAACAGAATCCATGTACCATGCATTGTACATCAACATGCTCATCTATCCTGGTAACTTCTGATGAAGCAAGAACTGTTTTTCAGAGATTATAGGGCAGCAAGACAAATTAAAGGAATGTGAGGAGTCAGTAAAAGATGAGAAAATAATTGTACCAAGTATAGGTAACTCTTTGATAAATTGATTCTGAGGTTAGGAAGAGAAGTAGGTTGGGACCTGGCAAGGAATAAGGCCGGACCCAGCATGGTAAGAACCCAGCAGCAGAAACCAATAGAAAGATGCTCATTGTAGCATCATTTATAGTAATGAAAAGAAGATGGCGGAGCTACATCACTATATTCATATAATGAAAAACCATAATGTACCATATGTAGCAACATGAATATATTTCACAACATAGTATTGAATCGAAGTTCAGACACAGGCAGCGTGATGTTATTTATACAAAAAATTTAAAACTCAAAGAAACGCTAGGAATAGGAAGAGATGGGGGGAGAACTAATATTGAGAATGGGAATGATGTATATTTGTTCTATAGTATTTATGTCTTTTATAAGGAATAAATCTGTAAAAAACCAGAAAGTATTAACTATTTGTTAATTATGGTAGGTAGGTAAAGGAGCATTTGTAAAATTGTCATCTTGAATACTCAGAATTTTTAAAGCAATGAAACCCAAAAATCAGTGGGAAAGACTGTAAGATTTAATACAGTATTTCCCAAAAGCAGAAAAGAAATGGGATACAGAAAAAAAAAAAAGTAGAATTATTAATAACCTTACAAAAAGAAAAGAAATGGGATACAGAAAAAAAGTAGAATTATTAATAACCTTACAAAAACCTTATATTTTTTAATAACCTCCAACCTTAAAAGGGGCAGGGGAGGAAGATTTGATAGGGTATTTCCTGGAAAGGTGAAGGGGTTTCCACCTGCTTTGGAATGGCAGGAAATAAGGGAAGTGAGGTTGAGGACCACAAAGAATGTCTTAAAAAATGATTTCAAGGGTTAAGTGTGAGTTGACCAAAGAAATGTTGACAGACCACCAAGTGATGGAGTTTACTTTCTGGTGATCCTAAATTTCTACTGAAACTGCTCTGTCCTATGGTATGAATTTCTCCAGCACTGTCCATCTACCAGTGTGCAGGTCCAAAGAAAGCAGGCTTGTCCCTTTTCAGGATTTGCTAGATGACTGCAAAAAAAAGGGGCAGGTAAATTCACGTTTTAGGGAACGTTACTACTTCATTAAGTATGAGGGAATCTATTCCACATAAGAGAGAAATGAATAAAAGAGAAAATTTATGGTTTTGGAAGAAGCAGAAGACTCAGGAGGCAGGAAGTCTTCATGAAGGTCACAGAGTAATGATGATGGCAATAACTGAACTGATCATTTAAATTAGTGATTTGAGGATAGAGCAGTTATAAATGTTGGCATGAGTTAATGACTTGGGCCAGAGGAAGAGATAATTAAAGTATGGTGTGGAAGAGAAGGTCCTGGAGATGAGATACCCAAGGGTTCAAGAGGCAATTGGGTCTTCAAGATAGTTTCCTTACATGTTCATTGTAAAAACTATGGCTCTTTCCTTCTAACTCATTTGCCTCCATTGACACATTATCTGTATTTCTTATTGTTCTTCAAGAGGAGCTGTTTGGTTCAATCATTCATCATCCAGTTTGAAGTTCTCTGTTTGAAAACCATCATGGCCTAGTGGCTGGTCTGTGGAAAGTTGTCTGTGAGTTAACCCTAGTCTCCTGTGTCCAGATTAGATTAGACAGAGAGCAGGAAGACCTGGGCAGGGACTTCAGAAAGAAGCTGTATGCATGATGAATGCAATAATTGGTTTATGTGTAGGTGTGTGTGTGATTACATCACATCCATTTCTCCATATACACTCATGTGTAGATTCCTCAATTCCTATAACTAAAATTCAATGTAAATGTCATTTAACTTTTTTCCCAGAGATACTCACCAATATCCTTCCACAGGAAAGCCCAGGGGAAGGAGAATAGCGGAGGGCACTTTGAGCTTCCATAGCTTAAGAACGGGAATACCAGTCAGCAATCACACAACGCCAGCACACCTTCCTTTCAAAGGTGTCCAGGATCTGCGCACTGTGGGCACATTGAAGAGCAGAGGGCAGGGCCTGGTAAAACAAGGGCAGCTATGTGCACTTGGCCAGAGCTGTGGTTAGATGCCCAGTGGCACTTATTCTGGGCATGAGGCACCTACCTATATGCATGACTGATTTAACTAATATAAAGAGTTCTTTTTTTTTATTTTTGCACCTAAGTGCCATGAAAAAAAGAGGCAAAAGAAATCCAAAGTAAATGAATAAAATCAATATTTTTTTTTTGCTGGAAATTACGAGTGAATTATGTAGTAAAGACTCACAATATTTCCATCTGCTAGGTAGATGAATCAAGAATAGTTTTACATGTATAATTACAGCGGGAAAGTGTGAAAGACCCTTATTCCCTTTTTTCCTTCTCTTAAAAAATGGTGAATAGGGCCTTTAGTACTCAATCTTAAATGAATGTTGTATATGTTGGCGTGGTGTCAAAACGTTAACAGAACTTGTACTATGGTCTTCTAAGGGGGAAAAAAACAAATAGTTTAACACTGAGGTATTTTGAAGCAGGTGCTCGGGACAATTAAAGTACTTTGTGGCTTTTGAAGGCACCCTTCCAAGACCTAGAAATCTGAAAAATGAATACCGCACTGTCATTTTGATAAAATATCTGGGTTTTGCTTTTACTGGGGAAAGAAACCAGAACTCAAAGAGCACAGAGAAAAGTTGTGTTTAGCAAAGTCTGATGTCTAAGATGCTTCGTGAAAGCTACCAGCGGCCCCAGAAAAAAAACAGTTCACACTCCTCAGTCATTTGGGTCTAACAACAAAATACCGAGGGTTTAGCTACTCTTCATTTTCAGCTTGTCATTATCAGGCTATGGACAGGAATGCATAAAGATTTCAACTTGGGGTAGATGAGGCTATGATTGAAATGAACATTTTGCAATAGAGAGGAAGAAATAAGTGTAAGAGAACAAATAGCAAATGACATAGGATTAAAGAGAAACGGAAGACGAAAAAGGGAATGAGAGAAAGTCAGGGAAGGGAGGAAGCAGGGAAACTGAAGGACAAAATGTTAAGTGAAGGAAAGTGGAAAGAGGAACCGCGTGGGTTGCTTAACAAAACCCAGGTTCGAGAGCTGGATATTCTCAACAAAATTTGGCCATTATTAGCAATAAATTGCATTTTCAAAGACTTGAGGGGATGCAGTGTTTTGAAGCATCAGTTACTATTCGTAAGTTGGAACCATCATCTCTCCTCTGTGCCTGAGCTGTGACTCCTTCTTAAGAGAAAGGGACTCCAGGCTGTGCATACCTCCTTATGAATTTAAAAGATGACACAAAGTAGTAATCTATCCCAAATGAAATGCTTTACTGTGGCCTAAGCAACTCCTGGTCCTATAGGTACACAGATTATCCTTAACTGCATAGACAATGGTACAAATACCTATTTCCATTGCAGTTTAGATAAACCCTTTCAAATAGCTCATTGAACCCACTGGCCTTTTAATAATTGCTATAGCCAGTATAGAATTTAAAAATCTTTTTTTTTTTAGATTAGAAATTTCAGCATCTATGCCTTTAACTAAAAATTAAGAGGGAGGTATTAAGTTCTAAATTACACTAAAATTCACCTGGAGCTAGAGTTTAAATGTATTTTTGCAGACACAGGCACTTTATTATTTATTTTTTATTAATTTCCATCCCCACAAATCTTTCTCAGGGTTTATTTTCTTTGGCATCTTATTCTCTATCTTTCACTTAGGCATTTGAAAATTTTTCTTCCTCTTCACATAATCATACTGTGTAACATTTGTAAGTTCAAGTTTTCTCTCCCAAACTCAAAGCAGTGAGTGGTGTTTTGTATCATTTTTCTTCCTGTCAGCCACTGAACTAAGAAATTGGGAAGCATCGTAGCCCCCATTTTATGGATCAAGGGTGAGCTTACTTTTTTCTCAAATGCTGGTCAAGGCTCTGTGTTACCCAAGGGCCAGCAGTTCCTAACCCTGGCCTCGTTCATTCACCTGGTGAGCTTCTGGAAAGTTGCACAGAAGCCCTGGCCTGTGTTCTCCCTCAGGACCTCTGAAGGTAGGTCTGAGCATCAATATAGTATTCTTTTTAAATCCTTTATGTGATCCTAATGAACAGCCAAGGTTCATAATCATTTCTGTGTATCAGTGCCTTTAAAATTTCAACATGGGTAGAAATTCTAACAGCATATTGTGGACATACTGATTCAGACCAGTAAGCTCTGTATTTCTAATCCACTCTTCAATGATGCTAATGCATCAGTTAGAACGCAAAAAAGCATTTCAGTATTTTCTCAGTTCTTCTGACAACTAAGCCATTCTCAGTCCACAGGACAGAAGTTAGTTCATTACATACAATGGATTCCTTACAATGTGAGGAGAAAAATTCTTACAAAATCTGAGTTAAGAAAGGCTGCTTTATCTATGGATAGAAATAGAATTATAAGGATTACTCACTGGTTTTATACCTTGATAGCACATCTTAAATAAATTCCACTGATTTTTTTTTTTTACCTGTATCACTTCCACTAACGTCTAGATTCTCAGACCATCAATACTTCCTTCATCCACTTCCACACTTGCTTCCCCCCATTCACTCAAATTCCATTCACTTCTCAAATCCCTAAAATGTGGCCTCTGCCCTATGACCTCACTGAAATTAACTCCTCCAAGATCAACAGCAACCTCTCCATCTAAATCTAATAAACTTTTTAGCTCCATCTTACTTGGTTTCTTTTTCATACTTTTTTTTAATATGATAGACTACTACCCACATGAACGGTCTCCTTTCTTACCATTTGTCTTGCTGAAATCCACTTTTTTCTTCCTCTGTCCTGTCTTCCTCTTTCTCTCTCCTGCTCTCTTTAAGTTTTTGTAGTGCTCAAGGTTTTACCCTTCTCACTTGACCCACTATCCCTGAGGTACAGATTTTGCCTAATCTCGTGGTCTCTTTCAATATTTAGTGCAGGAGTGGGGAAACTTTTCATGACGGAAGGCTGCATTAATTCAGCTATACTCAAATGAGACCACATTCAAGAAACTTCAAATAGATAATACTTAAAAATGTACATTATTTTCTAAAAAACATAACTACTATGTCCTTAATAATTTCAAAAAATGAGCAGCATTTTTTAATTTTACAGTTACCTAGCATTTTAATGATATTGCTGTTCCTGCTTTTTTGGGGAACATTTAAATGTTTGCTTGTGTTATAGATGCCCACGGTTTCTGTTGATCCTCTAGATGAGAATCAGTCATCTGTGACCTTAAGGGTGTCTTCATTTGAGTTAGCTAGGAGAATGTAGATTCACAGCAATAAATGGTTGTAAAGCAAAAAAGCATTTTTTGAGTATGTTGCCTAAGGTATGAGTATTCTACTGCATTTTGTCATATTCTAATTGGATCTTTCTTAGCATCAAACACTGACTTTACAATGTTATCTATTGAGATCTCAAGCGATTCCATTTGTAGTTCTGTAGGTACCTTGGTGGTATCAACTAGGTAAGGGTGAAATGCTAATTTGAGTGTGATGTCGTGATTCTCCAAGTCAGTGAATCTTTCATTGTATTCTCCAATTAATTGTCTATAGTAGCTGCATATTCTTTAAATGATTTGCATATATCCTGCTCATCATCAACCTTTATTTATTAGGGAAAATGTCCATCCTAAATTTCCTTCTGAAGAAGAAGTGTTTTTTAAAAAGGTACCTTTTATTTAAAAGCTTGGACTTTTTGCCACATATATGTAGACTTAGTTTTACCTTTTTGCCACATATATGCAGATTTAGTTTTACCTTGCAAAGAAATATTCAAGTCCCTTTGATTTGAGATGACGTCACACAGAAATGCTATGTTCCTACAGAAATCTCCTTTTAATAATTCACACTGCTCATTCTATTCTTCACTAAATTTAACTATCTTTTCTTACACAGTTATAATTGTAGCTAACACCTGTCCCTGTGATGGCCACTGCACTTTAGAATGATTGGCAAATCCACACTGAATACCTCATCCTTCCACTTTAGCATGTGATAATACTGATGATTCCTTGTTGCATTTGCACCAATATAGTTAACAATACTTATAATTGGTTGCTATGTGTCACTTAAAATAGTAGCTTGAGCACAGAGAGTGTGCTGATGCAAAATACAATGAAAATAAATGAGGACATCTACTCATGATGTTAATACTTCTTTTACCCTTGCATTAAACACTTCATGGTTTCCTGTCATGGAAGGTGCACCACCTGCCATCTGCTAAATTTACCAAATTCAGTCCAATTTCATGACATTTACCTTGAAAATTGTTGAAAATATATGTTTCCTGTTTTCTGTTCACAAGAGTGGCCAAAGAGTAACTCTGAGCTTTAAAACAAACAAACAAACAGACCCCAGAAAACACAAAAAAATACTTCTGTTATGACCTGAATGAAGTATACAACCAGCATCAAGTGAATAGTTAGCAGTTGATTCATCCAAAGAAACTGAACAATACATATTTTCCTTTTGAAGTATTGCATGAAGTTGAGGGCTAATTCATGTTGCTGATCAGTTTTGACTGCCCTTGAAAGAGGCAGTTGTTTGTACTTTGAAATGTTATCAGGGCCTAGGCATCCCTAACATCTTCAATAATGCTTTCTTCTATAATTTTTACATCACTGAATGGTTTCCTTTTTTTTTTTTCTTCAGGATATAAGCTACTTTATAAGTTGAAGTTTTATTGCTGCTTGAAAGAACTGTTTTTGTTTTTTGTCTTTTAATTTCTTCAATACAACATTTCATACCTTTGTTCTACCATAAAATAAATTTGTGGTCCTTATGAGTGTTATAATGCTGATGAGCACTGAATTTCTTTAATGTTGATATTGCAGAATCACAAGGCAGGCAAATCATCTTATCTTTAGCAGAAAAAAGATAGCATTTCAATCCCTAATCCTCATTCAAAAATCTGTTTTCTTCCTTGAGTGTACTCTTGGTCTTCTTTGACATGATGGCTATCAAGCACACAGCTGTCAAACTGTGCAACTATTCAAAATTCCACTTCAAACAGAAACATAGTGCATTATTGTCAAAAGCTGATGACAGGGCGGTGCCTATGACTCAAAGGAGTAGGGCATTGGCCCCATATGCCAGAGGTGGTGGGTTCAAACCCAGCCCTGGCCAAAACTGCAAAAAAAAAAAAGCTGATAACAGACTAGCATACTCAACCCTGATAAACTCTCACCAACCAACCTTGTGTGGTAGGCAGTAGTAGCATCAGTCAGGCAGGGGGAAGTTAGAATTAAATCAGGAGCACAGCACCATCACCTTAGCCCTTGTGACTTGCTAACGTTATAATTGTGCCTCCTCATGGGAGGATTATTTTGTTGAAACTTCTATTCTTGGCCATTTTAAATATGTTCATCTTGAAAAGGAAATAAAAATATAAGAGATGAACAAAAATGTATTAATAAAAATAAAAACATTTGATCTGAAAAATTTGGGTTCAGTCAATAGGCCACATTTAAGAACAAGGCTACAGATGGCCTTAAGGATGAATGTTCCCCATCCCTGACTTAACTCTTTTCCCACTGTGATGGTTAATTTGAGCTGTTGATTTGACTAGGTTCACTCAGATAGCTAGTAAAACATTATTTCCAGTATGTCTATGAGGGTGTTTCCATATTGATTAGCATTTTAATCAGTGGACTAAGTGAAGAAGATTGGCCCTCACCAATGTAGGCAGACTCTACCTCATTCCTTGAGGGCTCAAATGGAAGAAACAGGTGAGAGAGTGCAAATTTGCTCTCTTCTTGAGATGAGACACCCATCTTCTCCTGCTCTCAGACATTAAAGCTCCAGGTTTTAGCAGCAGGACTCTAGGACTTAGACCATCAACTCACCTGGTACTCAGGACTTCAGGCTCACATTCAGTTACAATAGAATTACAGAATGTCAACACTGGCCTTTCTGGTTCTTCAGTTTACAGATGGCATTTTGTGTGACTTCTCAGTCTCCATAACTGCATGAGCTAATTCCCAAAGCAAATCTCTCATTATATGGGTTTTGATTTTCTGAAGAACCCTGAATAATATACCCACATTCATCCAAGGTGCAATTGCTGCCTTGTGGATGACTGCAAGCAGCCTTCCAGCTACTGTCTCTGCTTTCTCTCTCCCCACCCCAAACAGTCCAATCTTCAAACAGCAGCCAGAAAGAGCCTTTTGAAACCAAAATCATGCCCTGTCACTCCTTTACTCTCTTTTGCAATGGCTTCTTCTCAACTTTGAGTAAAATTCAGTATTCTATCAGAGTGGCCCCTAGGGCCCTTCACAATATGTCCTCTGGCTGTCTCTGACCTGACTGTACCCACCTTGCCCAAAGCACACTGCTCCAGCCATGTTGTTTCTCTCACTCTACCCAGAAGACACCCAACAACTCTTGCCTTAAGCCTTTGTAGTGTGGTTCCCTTTACTGAAACATTCTTCCCAGGTATTCAAACACCTTGTTTCTTTAATTTATTTAAGTATCTGATCAAATTTCACTCCCTCAGAGAAGCTGCTATCATCTCTTTCTATCCTCTTACACTGCCCTATTATTCCTGTTGGCACTTTCATTATGATGTTATACTTATATTGGCTTATTTCCTTTTCTAAATATTTCCATTAAAATATGAATTCCATGTAAGCAGTGATTTCTGTCTATTTTTGGTTTTTCTTATCCACTGTATCCCTGGGGTCTAGAACTGTGCCTGGTATATAGAAAACAAATAAATATTTATTAAAAGAAATAATTAGTGGTAATTGTCATTTTTTTCCTTAATAAAGGTATTGGGAAGAAGCAAGTATGGTAAAGAATTGGATATAATGAAGAAGATAGTTCAATAATTTTGGATAGGGTGACAAGAGCCCTATTGTGAAAATATAATTAGGAAATCTTTTCAGGTTCTGTTTCCCTGTTACCCTTTATTTAAAATTTTTAAACCTAATAAATACTGACATTGAGGGCTTGAATAAAAGATTTAAACATTTTAATGGCAGAAATTTTAATTTGATCATGATATAAAGTATTATTCAAATGATCCAAAATGAAAATTCAATAGGGAATTTCTAATCACAGAACCTAAATGATGACTTTCATTCCAAAGAATCAACTTATCAACACTCTGTCTTAATGTGTATATGTACATCATTCATAATTTAAAATACTTATGCCTAAAAGGAAGATAAGTGACATTTGTTTACCAGCCACAGAAGTCAATATAATCCATTTAAGATACTGCTGTAAAAAGACAGGAGAGCATAAAAAAAGTTAGATGTTATTTTTGAGTATTTCCACAACTCTTGTTTTTTATTTGTTTTTTTAATTCTTTTCAATGTTTTAACCTAGATATTAACCAAAGAAACAAGGGTTAGGACTTGTTTTAGTTATTAATCTAAATGATTCAACCACAGCTTTTGCCTTGGCAACATAAGTAGAAAAGGAGGGTAGAACCATATTCTTAAAGTTTCTAAATGATTATTGTTTGTGATTTTATTTGAAAAATTTCATTTATAATAACTTTCTTTACAACAAATTATTTGTATCTAAAGATTATCATTAGTTTTATATTTTTATACTAAGGTGCAGAGAAAAAAATTTACTTTAGGATTTCTAAGTGACGGTATTTTTAAAATTGAGGGATCTTATTTACAAAATTTTCCATTGGTATAATCTTTAGAATATAATCATGGGATCTATGTGAGGGTGCTTGTTAATGACTATAAGTTGGTGGATAGTGTCCCTCAATATTGCCTATGAGAGCCATGTGAGGGAGGCAATTTTCCCAATAATTTATTTTTCCAGCAAACATTGACAGTCCACTCTGAGAGGCATTATATTTGGAGGTAAATGTGCCAGAAACATAAGATAGAGTCCTATCTTCAATGAGTTTATGTCTAGTGGACAGAGAATGAAAAATGAAAAGTGAATCTTATTCATGATGTTGGGTCTTTGATCTGGGAACACATGCTTACTGTTTTGTTTCGTTTTTTTAAATCTTGGCTGAGTGCTACTCTCCCACATAATAAGTATGAGTTCTTCAAAACTGTAATATGCTCAGGAATCAACACTTATTAAAAGCCTACTGTTTATAACAGGTAAAGTAAAAATTAGACAATTAAGTTTACAAACTCATCCTAGAGAAATGGCTTTGAAGGATGGTCTAGGTGCTTACTTCAATGCATAGCTTTCCAAGGAGTGTACTTCAAAGGTGACCATGGTGATATTCAGCAATCAGGCATGTAGCACAGTTTTAAGGACAAGTTCATGAACTTAACTGTCCTACCTTGTATAAAAGTAATCTTAACAAAATTTAAGAAATCTGTAGGCATATACAGAGTAACATGGATCTCTGCTAAAAAGTCAAAATAAACATATCAAATGAGGAAAAGGAAGAAAAAAAGAGATTAGAAAGAGAAGGTCAGCCCATAGAAACTACACTTGATGTCAGCCAAAAGGCCAAGAAATAATTTATATAAAATGACGTTAAAGATATATAATAAGAAGAACATTTATATCTTAAGTATTTTTGAGTATAACAAAATATTATTTGCAAACACTCACAAGACCAGCATTAGGGCTATAACAAAGAACTATGCAAGCCTGTCATGCCTCTGACTGGGTTGGTCCCTACCAAGCCGGTCGGTGTCACTGCACTGACATGCTCTCGGACTGGTCAGTGACATTTATCTTCTTACTGAGGCAGCCTACTGCCTTGATGGCTCTTCCTATAATAACTTCTAAGGACAGCTGAGACCAGCTGGGTAGTGGAGAGAGCCTTGTCAACAACTATATGCCAGCCACATTAGCTTCTGGGGATACAAAGGCAAACTAGACATGCAGTAGGTGCATTTACAGAGGCTACAATCAACTGAGCCAGACACACAAATAAGAAGCATTCACTGACTTGGAGAATCATGACATCACACTCAAATTAGCATTTCAGCCTCACCTAGTTGATATCACTAAGGCACCTGAAGAACTATAGATGGAATTGATTGAACTCCCAGTAGATGACATTTTAAAGTCATCATTTGATGCTAAGAAAGAACCAATTGAAATAAGGAAAAATACAGTAGAATACCCAGGCCATCAGCAACACACCAGGAAAATGCTTCTTGCTTTTTAACCACTTATTGCTGAGAATCTATATTCTCTTACCTAACCCAAATCAAGACACTTTTAAGGCCAAAAATCCATCTAGATGATCAAGTGAAATTGCACATTTCATGCTACAACCAATATTCAAAAAACAAAAAGCAGACACAATAAAGTCATTAAAAGGTTACTTACCTTTAAAATTGCCAAATAGTTTTTATTTCTTTGAAGTGATTAAATACATACCAATTATATTTTTAGAAATTAAGGTACTTTTGAAAGCATATCTAATTGATGTTTTTAAATGTGTCCTTACTTGATCACAGCTAAATAAATGCAACCTTCCAACATAAGACGACCTACCTTGTTTTAAATGGTTAGAGGTAATCTAGCTCCAAATATATTTTTTAAGTAACCCTGACAAGACTTCTGACAGATTGGATGTGCTGGGTAAAAGAGACATGTCAAGGGAGAAAAGGGAACACTTCTACACTGCTGGTGGATGCAAACTACTATGTTCCTTTTGGAAAGATATTTGGAGAACACTTAGAGAACTAAAAATCGGCCTACCATTCAATCCTACAATTCCTCTACTAGGTACATATCCACAAGACCAAAAATCACACTGTAACAAAGATATTTGTACCAGAATGTTTATTGCAGCCCAATTCATAATTGCTAAGTTATGGAAGAAGCCCAAGTGCCCATTGACCCATGAATGGATCAATAAATTGTGTTATATGTACACCATGGAATATTATGCAGCCTTAAAGAAAGATGGAGACTTTACCTCCTTCATGTTTACCTGGATGGAGCTGGAACATATTCTTCCTAGCAAAGTATCTCAAGAATGGAAGAAAAAGTATCCCATGGACTCAGCCCTACTATGAAACTAATTTATAGCTTTCACATGAAAGCTATAACCCAATTATAGCTCAAGAATATGGGGAAAGAAGAAAGGGAGGGGAGGGGACAGGATGGGTAGAAGGAGGCTAATTGGTGGGACCACATCTATGGTGCATTTTACAAGGGTACATGTGAAACTTACTAAATGTAGGATATAAATGTCTTAACACAATAACTAAGAAAATGCCATGAAGGTTATGTTAGCCAGTTTGATGAATATTTTAAATTGTATATAAAACCAGCACATTGTATCCCATGACTGCATTCGTGTACACAGCTATGATTTAATTAAAAAAAGAGATATGTCAAGAATATTTTCAACTGGTGCTATTTACTGAGAAGGGAAATAATGGAAGAACGCAGATTTTGAGGTGACAAAGAGCAGAATACTAAACTGATACTAACAGTTTAGGGCTGATACTAAACTGATGAGTGACACAGATTCAGGAAGCACTATGAATCTTAAGCAATTTCCTGAGTATTAAAAGCATCTTCTGTTCTAATGAAGCAACTCCTAGTGGACTCATGGATAGCCTCAGGGTTGGAGGTGGGGGCTCATTGCCAGGGGAACCAACCATATGGTTAGAGTATTGGCTGGAACTTCCAGCCCCATCCTCTGACCTCTGAGCAGAGGAGAGGAGAGGGGATGACAGTTGAGCTGATCACCAATGGCTGATGATGTAATTAATTATGCATAAGAAATGAAACCTAGCGAAACCCAAATGGATGGTTTCCAGATAGCTGAACACAGGTCGGTCCTAGAGGACGCTGATGCTCCTCTCTCTCTACCCCTAATGCCTTGCTCTATCCATCTTTTCATCTGGTCACTCATCTGTATTCTTTGGAATATACTTTATGTAATAATAAATTGATAAATGTAAGCAAACATTTCCCTGAGTTCTGTGAGCCTTCCCAGCAAATTAATCAAACCTGTGGAGGGGATAACCGAAACTCTGATTTATAGTCAGTAGGTCATAGATATAGGTGACCCTTACTACTTATGCCTGGCATCTGAAGTGGGGAACAGTGTTATGGGACTGAGCCCTTCACATTTGAAGATTCTCGATTCAGGTAGAAGGTATCAAAATCGAATTCAATTAGAGGACACCAAGTTAGTGTCTCTGGAGAACTATTTTTCGATGGGTAGAAATTTTAGTGAGAAGAGGCATAGTATTATATTCTATTGAAAAAGAGATGAGTGGTTGTGAGAGTGGCAAAAACACTTGGTTTTTTCTTCTTTCTTATAAGGACATTTATATATTGTTGGTGAGGTATAAATTGATACAAACACTGGAAATAGTATTGTATCAGTTAAGTGAGGCCATAATAATGCTACATATATCAATCGAAGATATCTTAATGGGACATACCAAAAAGCACTAATTTAGCTCACACCCCCAGGGGCTGGCCTCTGCTGGGTTGGTGCAGTCTGGGCAGGACTCAGCTTCTTGTCTGCAGGTGGGTTAAGAATCAGTTGGTCTGTGCTGGGCTTTGTTGGGACAATTCCTTTGCTTGGTTCAGGTTCCATTGCCTCGCCTCCTTCTGGGAGCATTATCTTTCCTAATGGAATTTGTCTTTGTCCAGTGAGATCTCTACCGAGGAAGATTTGAGTTTGACTGTACTATAAGCAATTTGAGTTGGCTGAGGATAGTTACTTGAAAAAAGTATAATCTCAGTTCTACAGAGTTATTACAAAATACTTGAGAGATTTTTCAAAAATAAATACATAAAAAGGCAAGCAAAGGAATGAAGATTAATCATTCTTATTTTGGGAAAAGAATGTCAAATACTTGTCCCTTTCATCTCTCTTGTAGAAAAGGAATAAATAAGTATTACATCCTTTTTGTCACAAGTTCTTCCCTCCTCCTCCCATTTACCTGTTTACTGCTTGCTCAGTTTTCTAAGTGTTTGAGTACTAACTTGAGATTTCACCACATTTCATCCCTTTCTCTAAGCTATGGCTCTTTACTCCTTTCACTGTCACTATCAAAATGCATAACTACAGCCCACGTTTGTCCAAGTTGATGTTCTTCAACCTCTTTTTCTCAGTCTTCCTAGGAAAGACGAAGAACGTGGGAGGCAGGTGAGAGCTTGTGGATCAGCCAGTTCTTATTCTGTTCTAGTGACATCTGAAGTATTAGTCTTAATCTTTCCTTTTACCCCAGGTAATGAGAATGGGCTGTTTTTCAATATTGTATCATACATGTTAACATGTATTCTGTCTGCTGTAATTTCCTTTTCACTCAAACAGTACTTTGAAGCTATCTTTATAAGTCTCTCTCCTGCTTCAGGCCAAACTTTGACTTTCTTCTTAACTCTTCATGTCTTCTCTCCATTTATCTCCTGGGCCTTGTTTTGTATCTCTCTGCATGTCCTCCCTCTGTTTGTTGCTCTAGCACTATTCTTCCTAAATACCATATTTTGTGTTCTATGCCTTTCAATATCTCATTTAATGCTTATGGAATGAGTGGAATTTAACAGTAGTAATTCTCAATTAAGCATTTATTCAACGCATACTTGTGAGTGCTTACCCTATAACTTCCTCTGGTCTAAGACCATCTTGGTCACTGTCTGGGTGACCCAGTGCCCCTGCCACACATGAGTGAAGGATTCAAGGGTATCAGTAGCAGTGACACATACCTTTGCTGGGGAGCTGGCACCCAAGCCCAGCCTTCTTTCCCTCCCCACAGCCTCCCTAAGCTGCCCTCATACCCACAAAACCCCTCATTGCCCCACATTCTCTAAAAGTAGAGCAGCAAGATTTGGGGTGACCTCTAGACCCCATTCTGTGGTGCGTTAGAGCTGATCAAGTCCCTGCATCTCTCTTGGTAAATAGTGAGAGTGTGAGGTTTCATAGATCATCCACCCAGTCATCTGTCTGAGTTCCTCCTGACAAAGCTTGCTTTGTGCTTGCATCACAGATGGTGGGTGTTTACCTCTACCTTCAACTCTGCAACAAGGGACAGAACCAAAACGTGCCTGTCTTCATGGAACCTCAGCAATTTTGAGATACCATGAAAATTGATATCACATTTGTTCTAGGTCCTCAAACATAATTTTTATTTTTGCCTGGTAGACTGGTTTATTCATATTCTAGTTTATCCAAATTCTAGCCCTCTGGTCCCCAGCTTACACCTGTATGATGTTTAAAAATTTTCATAAGAATAAAAGCCAAACCCTTAGGTTTTTAAGGCCCTATATATTGGCTCTTCCCTCTTCCACCCTTATAACACATTGCTTCTCAGAAGAAGGCCCCATCTTCTGTTGATTTTCTGCTTACTCATTTCCCTATAGCCCTTCCAGCCTACTTGCTATTCCCTCAGCTTGCATTGCTCTTCCCATAGACAAGCACACCATTCCCTTCATGTTATTCCCCATAGGTCCTCTTAACATTGAAACCCTCCCCACCTGTCCAGTTTAAATTTGCAAGCCACTTCCCTAGCATGTTCCATATCCTTATCTTGCTTTATTTTCTTCAAAGTGTGTACAACTTTCTAATATACCAAATGATACCATGCATACTTTGTTTATCATTTTGTTTCTCCTACTGAAATGTCAGCTTCCTGAGAGAAGGTATTTTTATCTCCTTATTCAGTGAGTTACATACAGATACTCTAACAGTGCCAGGGATATAGAGAGATAGAAAGATCAATGACATTTGTTGAGTGAATGAAGTCAGATCATTCTAGATCTGGGGACCATCATATAACCTTAGAATATACTTGTGTATTATAAAGTGTAGTGTATTAAGGGAATGGGAGGAAGTTCACTAAGGCATACTGAAGGTAGAACTGAAATTGGAGGGAACAAAAAGTTAGGGGCCATGTAAATGTGGAGGTGTCCCAGGAAAATAAACTGAGATCATCCAGCAATCTATGGATGGACTTTGAAAGTGTCAGTCTCTCACTCTTATTGTGAGCTGGCCTCATGGTATATGTGGATAGATGAACGAGAGATGAAGGTGGAGAGCTTGAAGCATGTCATGCATAGAGGAAAACAGAAGAGGCTGCAACACAGGAGACTCTGAGTGTGGGTCCAGTGTGATTCCAGGGTCTGATGCCTGGATAGCTCCAAATCATAGCCTTTGAACATTATCCTTACATTAGAAATTGATAAAATAGCTCCAGTCTCCAGTTTCCAGCATTCCCTCAGTCACTCCATGAACACTCAGGGGGCTGAAATTTAGTCCTGGTGGCCACTGCCACTATTTTCTTGCCTCTTCTGAATACTTAGTTCTTGTCTTTCATTCCTGCTTTGTAATCTTCTCCATGTAACTGAAATTTTTCCTTCCTTGTTTCAAAGAATCACTAACAAAAGGCTGGTATACCAGGCCAGATATTTGCTAGAAGTTTGGGTATAGAAGATGGAATTACAGTACAGAACAAAGACACAACTTAAAATCAAATAGGCGGCCCAGTGCAGTGCCTCACACCTGTAATCCCAGCACTTTGAGAGGCTAAGGTGGGAGGACTGCTGGACACCAGGAGTTTAAGACCAGCCTGGGCAACATAGCAAGACCCTGTCTCTCAAAATAAATACATAAATAAATAAAAAATAAAAGAGAGAGAGAGAAAAAAGAAATTAGCTGGGAGTGGTAGCATGAGCCTGTAGTCCCAGAAATGTTGGAGGCTAAGGCAGGAGGAGTGCTTGAGCCCAGGAGTTTGAGGGTACAGAGAGCTATGATGATGCCATTGCACTCTAGCTCAGGTAACCGACTCAGATCCTGTCTCAGAACAAACAAACAAACAAAAAATTAAATACAGGATACCACTGTTTAGAAACTGCCTGGTAATGGTATATTCTCTGCCCCCACACTGCTCCTGAGCCCTAGGTTATCTATGTGTTATTTGCTCTCCTTCTCATGGTTTGCTATCTTTCATCCATTCCTAATCATCTCTGGGATCACCCCCTTTCCTCCAAACTGCCTCATCCCTTGAAAACAAAACATTCTTATCCTTTAGAGTTCATAGTTGTAATTCTTTCTTTGCCTGTTCGATTGTGCTCCAAAGTCTACTTTCTTACCTGATAAGTGACACATTAGAACTTCCTCATCTTGTTAGTGAGGAAATTCACTCTCAGGATTCAAAGGGCTCCCGGACATCTGTGCTCTGAGTAGATTTTATCCTTTAATTAACAACCATTTATTATGACCTTATTGCATCTAGGATCCCTGGTGCCCCCTGTTTTTGTTTCTAGGAAACTTGCATTCATTGAATTCTTGGGAAACTCCATAATATTGTAACAAACATATCTATCTACATAAAAAAAAAATCGTACATATATTTCTTTCCCAAACTCTTAAATCTGCAACACATAAGAAAACTCAACTCTGTCTAGGATTTGGTAGTTAAAGGTGGAATGATCTTCCTGGACTTTTGAGATTAGCCCTGATCTATGCTCCCAGATCATTCCAATACCAGAACAATCTCCGTTACAGCTGTGGATATAGGAAAGATGAGGTTATGATGTTAATTGGAATACAGATGTTCAGTGGATAGAAAGTCTGCTGATGTGGATTGGATGCAGATAAAGGAAAGTCTGACTGTGCCTCACTCTACTAATTAGCTCCTCAAAGACATTGGAGGTAGTGTGAGGAAACGATTCTGCTATTGCCTATGTTGGGTAATAAGAAGTGTTTGTATAAGGTTAATAAAAAGGTTAATGGAGAAGCTAGTGAAGGTCTTTCATCATCAATTCAGAATAAAGTCTATAATATTAATTTTTTCTAAAGGTTTTTTTTCCTTTAGAATTTCTATTACAGGTACACTTCCATATAACATAGGTGAAAAAAGTCATAACTTGATGGCGAAAATATTTTTTTAGAAACTAACATTAAGTTCCCACATTCTCTGTAGCTATTCTAATTGTCATTGCATTAAATATTTAAATGCCATTGAAATAATAAATTTTCTCCTTTTTAAAATGTGGCTTTTTAATTGAAAGAAAAATGTACAAAGGCATTGGGATATTTTATTAATGGCTATCCAACTTCATTGGAAGTTTAGAGCCTTATTTCTTATTTCTAACTTTCCTCAGCTCAGGAAGATGTAGATTTTCTTGGCAACAGTTGCTGTGTAAAATATTCTGAGATAGAATTTTTTATCATAATTAATAATAGATGAAAATTTCTGAGTTTTTGATGTTCTAAACTCTATGCTGTTTGATTTATGGTGTCTTTATAGTTGTTTTTCTAGTAATTCGCAGCCTCTTCCTGTTGGTATAAGGGTTAGTCATCTTTTTCTCTTAGATGGATCTTATGTATTTTTCCTTTTTTTCATATCTTCATGTCTTACTTATGTATATATTTTAATAACACAACCAATTCTGCTCTAATGAGACTGGACTACAAGTTTCCTGGGTTTCAAGTGGAAGCTTTAGCCCGTCAGTAGACAACTACCAAAACATTTTTGCTGTAGGGATCCTTGTAATGTGAACCCTGTGGGGGGACATCACAAGACTTTCAAAACTTAGCTCCCAAATAGGTACTCACTCTTGTGGTGATTATTTAAGCGAATACACAAACTTCACTGATTGTAAAGGGTTCAGACCAACTGCTTGCACAATATTATCACTACATTATCCTTGTTACTTATTTATTTGGGGGTAGTTACTTAGGGTCATTTAAAATGGGAAGTTGAGATATAGTTTCAGTTCATATGATGCAGAGGGGAATTTTCAAAATGCTTTGCAACAAAAGCAGTCATAGAGAATATGACCCCTAAAACATTTTTCTATGCTCTCTCTCTTTCTTGAAATACAGGCTCTCAGAGGCAGCAACAATATAGAATTTTTATCATGTGCTCCCTTCCCTGTGTCCACTCCCTTCCTGATACCTGCAATCTGGCTGTCAATTTGCACCTCTGCAGTGGAATAACTCTATTGTTTTGATGTGCAATTATCAATTTGCACCTATAAAGACATGCAATGTGTGTTACATTTACTATTGTTCTGTGCATTTCTACGGAAATGGATAACCCTGCTCATGTTAAATGAGACAGGGTTGCAGTCAAGGCAAAGCTTGGTTGTTTCCCCCACCCCCAGGCTGTCTGAGTCTCAATTTATAACACTGTGAATTTTGTTAAATATTTTGCTTAAAAGAACCATGAGTCATAGCTAAGTATAGTTATTCTGATGAAACCTAGCATGACTGACCGCTTTTATTCTTCATCATTACAACTTAATAAATAGCCACTTATTTTTCTTCTGATAACCCCAGGCAATAACATTCTTTTGTAAATTTGGTCTTGTAAAAACTATGCTTGGGTGGTCTATGATTACTGCTATATAGTCAGGCAATCCTCAGTTAGTAATTCTTTTTCAAGAATTAGAAAAATGTTTAGTGAGAAAATAGGTTCTTTGCAAACGGCTGCATTTCTAAATGTCTGTTGGGCAATAAAAAATTATGCCCACTGTAAATTGGGGCATTTCCATTCTCAAAATGTGCTAATTGTTTTCCTGGAAGCCTAAATTGGCAAAGTTGTTACTATAGTTCCTGATACACAACTGTGTTTCTTTGTAATTGCTGCCTATCTTACAAACAGCTATTTTCACATCAGTATTTTTGGTTCCAGCCCCTTCCAGAGAATACTCATCGGCCTTGAAAGTCAAAGTTACATAGTTAAAGACCATAAAGAAGCAAAATAGAATGTTTTTATCCTTCCTAGTCTGAAGAGAGTGAGTACTTAAATAGTAAGGGAAGAAAAAAATTAAGAACTAAAATTAATTTTAATGAAAGCATGGACCCAACTCTGAATAACAGTATAAGCCCTTACAATGTATATTGGGTTCCTGAACCTTCACCAGGAAAAAACAAGCAAACGAACAAACAACAACAAATAAAAAAAAAAAAACCAAAAGATTGCTTACATGCAAAATATAGATCAATGCTTGATAGTTGGAAGAAATAATTGACAGTTTATCAAAAATTAATTACTAAGCCAATATAAATCCATAAGTGTTAATATGAAGAAATATAGTTCCTTGATAGAGTCAATCAGTTGACTCTCAAATTACTTTATTCGGGCTTTAATTTTTAGCTTATCAAATATCTTGCATTCATTACATATTTATCTTATACTTTACCCTGTCACTTAGATATTAGGAGCCTTTAAAAATATAACGTAGAAACAATAAAAAGAAAGTTTTCAAACTTATAACAGAAATACTTTATAAATGCTTACCATGTAGGTCCTCTAGATATGGTTAGAGATTCGGAATAATTTTTAAAAGTTATTTATTTATTGAAATATTTAAGAAGATACGGTAAAGATTAGTAACTTTATTAAACTGTGAAAGGGCAAGCTTGTATAAGCATATGTGTCCTAGATGCACCACTAATCACCAGCACAATCCTGACAATACTCTTTACCATCCTGAAGCTCTACACTGAAGTTGAACTTGAATGACAAGTTCATTCAAGTCCCTTGTCATTCTAATGTTCTGCTACCTTATTGAATCACAGTATATATAAAGGGAAAGTGACCTGATTAATGATGAAAAGTATGCTTGATATCAAAACACCTTTTCAACAGGTCAATTTTCTTCTTTCCAGGGGAACTCTGCAGGGGTTTCTCAAACCTCATCCCCTTGGATGTCCCATTGCTTCACTCAAGACCAGAGGAGATGTGTTCATCCCAAGCCCCTGAGCTTTTACTCGTACTTTTCCCCACTGCTAGTATGTTTTATCCTTCTTTAAGAAACCAGCTAGAACTTTGCCGCCTCCAGGATACTGCTCTGGAATCCACCAAAACTAAAAGGTTCTTAACACTGTGGACCAGGTGTCACTAATCCATATTAGAAATTTAGCCTAAAGTTGAAAAAGATTCCTTAAGTTCAAGTTGAATGGCCAAAAGCAGTCCTCCTGGCCCTGTTCATTCCCACTCTACTGAGATTGCACTTGTTTTGTAGCATGTATGGTCACTTACTTAAAGCATTCATGTGAAGTAGACGTGTGGAAAGAGTTCCCACCCTCGGTTAATCAACAAGAAAACAGAAACTGAAATATGAATAGGCTTAGCAAAGATCAGATAGCCTCAGGTTCTAAGATTCTGAGTTCCTATTGCTTAGCCTCTTGGAGCATTGAGCCCAAAATTGCCACCTCCCTATGCAACCTAATTGTATAGAAACACATGTAAAAATTATATGGTTCTCCAATTTAGCTAAGCATAAAAGATACCCTATGACCTGTAAGCATACTATAGAAGTCTTCTGCAAACACATTATTCAATTAATTCAAGGGTATTTGTGCAGCCTCTGCAGTAAGGGAGGCATTGCAACTTGGATAGAGAGGGACAGTCAGTACAGCAAGACTTTGGAAGATGCTCCAATATATTTCACTTCCTAAACATTGGCTCGGTGTATTGCCCAGACAGCATCACTTTCCTGAAGAACTACTGTTTATTCACACACACTACCATGTTAAAGAATGTGTGAAGCAACCCAAAAGGAAACTTTCCTGTCCTCAAGAAGTTTTCAATATGTAGTAATTTAAATATTTAAAACACCTGCATTGGATCAATTAGTTTGCATATTCATAACCCAGTTATATTTTGCCAATGTATTTCTGTAAAACAACTTGAATCCAATCTACCGTTACTGAGTTTAGACTATAGAATGCTGTCCAAAATCTAAGTATAAATGCAGGTTTGCTTGATTAAATTACTTTTATCGTCTCCTATACAGGATTGCAGAGCTAATTTTTTTAAATATACATAACTTCGAGTAAAAGTTTATAGGCACTACCTGAAAATATTGAATCAAGACTTAACTAACTTGATTACCATAATATCATGTTTCTAAAGATGATTTTCTTTGACATCTAAACCTGTGAATGTCCTTGCTCTGTTAACCCTCTTCTAGGAGAAACTGGCAGAAGTTGAAAATTTAATATACAAGAAAAAGTTAAATCTGCATTTCTGCTAACTACCCAGACTTTAAATTTTATACATGCAGTAGTTAGAAACACAAAAATTGGTCAATTAAGAAAAGTGAATAGTCTTTGAAGTTCCTTTGTAACAAAAAGATAGTCATTATTTCTGAAGAATTTAACCTGAAGTTATCTTCATTAAAGGCCAAAGACATCCTCATAACACCTAGTAATTATTGTTTCCTCTTTATCTTTAAAAAAATATCCTAGAGTAAGGAAGTGTGGCAGGAGCACAGGAAGGAACAGGAGACTTGGCAGAGAAGCAGCACACAGCTCACTGGCACGGCTCTAGGAGCATGTGGGCCGCAGACAGGGAGGTGACTTATGAGAGTTGCTTCCTATATACAGACAGCATGAGAGAAAGCTGACGGGGTAGAGGTGAGACTGAGCAAGTCTCAACAAAAAATTCACTGTCTTTTGCTGTCGGAATGAGGGCCCCTGAAAGTCAAGAATTCTTTATTTTCCTTGCAATCCATCTGTAGGCTCCAAACAGAGAACTCATCAGAATTCGGGGGAAAGTTCAGCAAATGTCACCAGCGGACATTGCAGCAAATAAAAATCAACATAAAATGGATGAGCTCTGCCATCTGGAGAGGTAACTCATCTTGAATGACATCACCTTGAATGGCTGACCAGAGCAGGGGATTCCCCATTTCCAACTGTTACAGTTTTGGGGTGTCAGCCACAACCCATCCAGGTGACCATGTCGGAAAGACACACTAGACCTCCTTCGGGAGGGCAGATGCCAGTCTCCACTCAGCTGGCCCAGCAGTGGCCATGCTCAGGGCTTCACCTGCAAGGATTTGCTTGGTTTTAATAGCATCATTGGTAGAATTTGGGGTTGATCTCTTTGTTCCGTAACCAAACTGCAACAAATACATACAGGTGGTTGTGCTACAGCATAGTTAGCACATTGGCTCAGTTTATTACTCAGACAGCATCACTTTCCTTAGGAACTATAGAGAGAGTAGGACTGGGCCGGCGACAGAGAGCACCTTGCTGGCTGTTTCATTATGAGCAAAGCACCTGTCAGGGACACCAAGATGAAATCCATCATACCATGATCTCATCCTCAGAGGCCTGAAGACATTAAATTACCATGGACAGTGTATTTTATAGACGATATTATTTTCATCAGATGGACTTAGAGTTCTATTAGGAGAAAAGTAATCATTTAGATTCTACAGGCTTTAAGAAAATTCAGATCGTAAAATTATTTTTAAATCTCATTGTTTTCAATCAGCAATACTCAATACCTACGAAAACTGTTCATGGTAATAAAATTCAGCCCCCAAAGTGGCTAGGGAAAAAGGAGACATTTGCTATCATGATTTGTAATATTCACTTTCTGCTAGGGAAAACATTTGCTCCAACCATCCTCTAAATTCTGTGCCTAAGAACTGCCCCTGCACATACATGTGTTTAAATTTTGCATTGAACTGTTCATTGAAACTTTAATAGCACAGTAGCAGTGATGCAGTGGCTCACACCTATAGTTCCTGTATTTGGGGAGGCCAAGGCAGGAGGACCGTTTGGGGCCAGGAGTTTGAGACCACAACATAGCAAGGCCACAAAAATATTTTTAAAAATCGGTTATCTAGGTGTGTTGGCACCCATGCTGGTAGTCTCAGGTACTTAGGAGGCTGAGGAGGAAGGATCAGTTGAACCAGGAGCTTGAGGTTGCTATGAGCTATGACTAGGCCACTGCTCTCCAGCCTGGGCAAAAGACTGAGATTCTATCTCTATGAAAAACCAAAAATCATATTTGTGGTGTATAAATCTAAGATGTCTAATAAAGGATATGACAAAGTGAGTAATTTTGTATGAAGAATTTTTCCTCTTTTTTTTTTTTTTAGGGGAAAATGTGCTCTGACATTAACTTGATCGGTTTTGGTTCTTTAAGTATAAATATTTTAGAAGTGAGAAAAATAACTCTTGAATAGACATTTATCCCCCCAGTTCCAACAATAGTTCTGTTCTAGTCACCCTTGATCTTAATCCTACGAAATCAATTCTATGTCCTAACCTTCCTTAGACTATCTCTGCAGTATTGAATTTCTTCCCCCTTGAGGCTTTTCTTATTCTAAAATACGGTGACACCCCACTCTCTAGGTTTTTCCCACCTCACTGGCCGTTTCATTTCATTTCCCTTTGCTGACTACTTTACTGCCCCACCTCTAAGTATTAAAAGTCCCTGAGGCTTCATGCTTTGTCCCTTTTCCCCTTGTATCTACATATTCCTTCTTCATGAGCTTACTCAGACTCGTGGCTTTGGATACATCTGTATTCAGATGACACTCAATATTACATTTTTAATGCTGAGTTAAACATTTATATATCCAGCTGTCTATTTGATATTTCAACTCAGATCGGTAATATGTATCTCAACGTTAACATAACTGATAACAAAATCTTCATGCCCCAATCTGTTCCATCTCAGCACGTGGAATCCTCATTTGCCCAGGTGATCAAGTAATAAGCTAAGGCACAGCCTGATTTCCGTCTCTGTATCACACAGAAGTAGCCCGTTAGTCTAATTTCAGGGCATATCCTGAATCGGTCCACTTCTCTCAACACAAGCAGTTCTAGTCCAAGCCACTAGGCTACTACATAGGCCTCTATAATGGAACCCCACTTCCTTTGTGGCTCCCTCCCATTCTTTGAGATCTTTCAAATATAAAACCGATAACGTCTCTTCCTTGCTTCACTCTTCACTGCTTTTCCACTGCAGTCAGAGTGAAGCCAAGGGACTTACCTTTGGTTTCTAGGACCTGGTCCTGGAGAAATTTGAAGACTTTATCTTGCATTGCTGTTCTCCTCCCTTGCTAGATGTGGCCTTTTCCATTTCCAATCACACCCAGCTCATGCCTGATTTCTGGATTTTCTGAGTGCTGCACTCTCTCCCAACAGCCTCTCCCAGTGGCATTCTGTCTCCAGATGCTACATCCAACTTCTTTGCACCATTTAGCTTTCATCTCCTATCTCCTGACTCCAAGATGCCTTTCCTGATTCTCCCAGATCCCTCACATGCACAATTGGCAGTAGGGTTCACGCTCCTATAAGAATCTAATGGTGCTGCTGATGTGATAGGAGGTGGAGCTCAGGCGGTGATGTGAGAGATGGGGAGCGGCTGTAAACACAGGTGTTAACTTCACTGGCTCACATGCTGCTCACCTTTTGCTGTGGGGCCCTGGTTCCTAACAGGCTACAGACCAGTCCATGGCCTGGGAATTGGGGAGTGCAGAGGTACACAGTTGTATCTCTGTCTCTTAGACTCTGCCATATAGTAAAAGCACATTAGCACATATTGTTGAATTAATTTCTCAATTATCTGGAATTACATATGTGTATACATAAATATATATGATATATAAATGTATAGTAAACATATTTTATAATGTTTCATGTATTATATATGAATATAGTTTAAATATATATAAAATGATATATATGTGTGTGTGTATATCTACTATCTTCACACAACCATACAGAGGAAATGTTAAGTGTTTAGACACGCACACATGTTCTATATATACACATACCTATTGTGAAGATTAAGACACAAAAAATCAGAGCAATTGGGAGTTCTGAAGCTTGCTTGTGAATGCATGTTGAGATTTAAACCCTTTTTTAAAAAAAAGCATCCTCTTAGAAAACTGAACAAAATCTACACATTTTTATTTTGGTTTATTATTAGCCAAGTGAAAGTCAATTTATGTAACAGAGTCCTTCAGATTCTCTTCATCTCTGGGTGGTCAAATAACTGCATTTCTAGACCTATGAAGTTGAGTCTAGACTCTCGATATGTTGTGACCCTGCTTTGAAACTCAGATTCCTAGAGGCCTCATCTCAATAGACAGCCAGGCTCTCACAAGTAATGTTCTCAAATTTTCACTGGTTTTATGTCTCGTTGCCTCTCTGTAGCCCAGGAGTAATGACAAATCTAGGTTAAACAATAGAGATCTAGGTTAAAATTATTCACTGGTGAACAAGTGAGAGAACCTCTAAACCAATGGTTCTCAACAGTCCTAATACTGCAAAGTATTTTCATTGTTAAGAAGCGGTCATGACCCATAAGTGGAGAACCGCTGTTCTAAACCCATAACAAGAGGACATCAATACAGGAAAGCTAACACTTTAGCAACAGAGATCAGCAACATGTCAAATGAGAGGTCCTTTTAAGCCACCGTAGAGATTAGATATATCTACCGAGAGCGGTGGTTCTCAACCTTCCTAATGCCACAGCCCTTTAATACAGTTCCTGTAGGTTGCAACCCACAGGTTGAGAACCACTGACCTAGAGAAATAGATATCTCCCTTCCAATGCTGCCTTACCTTTAAAAAAAGTGTGCAAATCAAGTCTAGAGAGGAGGGAAGATGATCCAGAAAGGAGCCTATCTTATTACAAGGCTAAGTGTAGATTACTTGAGAGTTCTAGGTGCTGAGAAATTGCTGAAGGAAAAGACAGTATTTATATTTTAAAGCCCTTGCATAAATAATTTCTTAATTTAAATACGCCTTATAATATCTAATAGAGTGCCATGTTTACATGGAAGGCCTAATGTGTGCTTTAAGAAGATAAGGCAGAAATGATTTTGTTGTCATTGTTGATATATAATCTCATCTTTCACTTGAAAAATTGAACCAGACAAAATTATTGCTGGCTAGAATAAAAGGGAGTAAAAGAGGAAAGCAGAATACAGAATCTCATGGCCAAAAATTTGAAATATGAGGCTCAGGCAGAGTGATAAAAGTCAGTGGTGGTTTTTAGAAGGGGATATTGTAATGATAGAAACTCAAGTGTTTTCAAAATCTTATTAACCCAGATTAATAAGCTTCAATCTGGGTTTCCCAAAGCCACAGCATGCACATACATTACTTTCAAATATAGGGAAACAATGGCCTTGGTGTACAAACGAAATTTTCTGTAATTAGTTATGGATTTGCAAGCATGCTATAAGTAAGCTGATAAGGCATTTCTTTATAAAAATAACAACAAAATTAGTACAGTTGATAAAACTTTTGCTTAGCATGTGCTTAATCTTAATACTCTAATGATGAATCCCCAAAATAACAAATATGTTATGGGCTATTGAAACCTATTAATGACTTCCTCTGAATTATATCATTAAAATGTATTCTAAACATGTAAAAAATGAATCATAAGTGCTTTAAAGATAAAACTTCAATATGCACACAACAGTATTCACATGGTAGTACCCACTTTTATATCGAATTTTCTTTTTAACCAAGGACAATTCCATGAGCTCTACATTGACACAGAAGTGTAGGCACATCCAGGACTATTTTTACTCTATTGTTAAGGTATGTCAGTGATCAGAACATGTCTTTTCTTACCTGAAGCATTGAATCAGCTTTCGGGCGAACAAAAGATGAGACTGAAACTGAGGAGAAGTCTGTAAATAAAATCACATCCATGTACTATTAACTCTTGTCACCAGAATATGACCACAATTCACTAGAAAATTCAGACTCCCTGTACTTTTGAGGAAAGCAAAACCCAGTCCTATGGTGAATTTTAAGGAGATTGATGTAGTAGCCTCATCTTTCCTTAGTAGTGATGTAAGAATCTTGAGATGGGGATTAGTTTAGGTAGAATCTTAATGTTTGGCTGGGTGCTAATGCTATGCAAAATACCGAACAGACCCCCTCGACAAGATTCCTTTGCTGAAAGAATGATTTCTTTAGTGGTTTTAAATATTTCTATGAAGAATACAAGGTTGAAGACGTTCCTGAGCTGGGGAGAATAAAGTCACAATCCAAATAACTTGCGTACAGGAAATCAAGATTTAGTCCTCTTGAAATTGGAAGAGCTAAGAGACCAGATCAGGGAGGGGCGCATCTCATCAATCAGACGATAGGACTTGTGCAGTGCCCTTCATGTAGAATGATCACACGGCACTTAACTTTAAGGCAACTGGCTTCCTGACGACAACAGAAGGGAGGCAGAATAAAACAAATTAGTCTCAGACTCAAAAAATGCCAAGGGCCCTATTAAGTATAAAAAGCTAATAGGGGATGTGCTTAGACCCACGAGTGTGTGTGTGCGCCTCAGAGAGTGCAAGTGTAAAAAGAAACGAGCAGCACATGCTGCTTTAGCAAGACCAGACAGAGTCTTCTTGACTTACGAGCCAATCGCATACAAAACAAAGCCGCTTTAACAGGGGAGCTCAGATGGAAAGACAACAGGGTTACTTCGACAGAAACATTACTTTTTTTAATCACCAAAGCGATTCTTGCTATCTTTTGATGCTATATTAATGAAATACTGAAAAGCAGGGGAAAAAAACCAAACCTTCCATGGGTTATTTTATGCATGGTGGGGAGGGGTGGGGGTCGGCAAAATAGTTAGAAGAGGAAGTTTATTTTAGTCGCCAGATCAAGCGAAAACTTGGTGCCTATAGGCAATTTTACATCCTTCATTATTTTCCCTTTACTACTACTTCATTAGCCTAGTCTCTCTTTTCCTTTAAAAGAAGACACTACAATAAGGGCATCCATGATTCCAAGGATACTGAATTGAAGTCACTGATGGCAGCAGTTGCCAAAATCCTATGTAAAAGACAAGCTTGAAACACATTGTGATGTATTGAAACCACGTTAGTCTAATCAAAACATAATCCTGCAGGAGTCCTGTTAGGAAAGAAGAGGAGCTAAGCCCTTTTGCACATGTGTTTCTTTTCTGTTGAAGCTATACACGAAAACCTAAAAGAAAAACACACCACATTTTTCCTTACAAATAATAGTATTTCCAATTTCCATTCATTTAGGGTGAGAAATCCCCAAAGGAGAGGCATTGGGGGGGGGGCCTGTTTTAGATAACAAGGGAGCCAGAAGATGGTAACCTAAAAGATTTCAGAACATGGGCCAACTTGACAAGTAAATGGTCAGTGTGAATTCTTCAATGTTTTCTTGGCTTTGCACTGTTGTGGAAATGGCACCATCAGCATTCCACACCCAAGCCTCCGGCTGACGTTGACTCAGTCAAGGAAACATCCATGGTGAGAATGAAACAGGGCTAAGAGGCTCCCTTAGGACTCAAAGGCAATTTTCCTTCCAAGAACTCCCCCCACAACCGTCTACACTGTACACTCTCACGGTGATCATCTATGGCAAAAAATGTCCCATTTTACCATTTAAGGAAGTAGTTCCTGTCCTAAAAAAGGTCTTGGCAGTGTGTACGAACTGCTACAAATGGTTTAGATTCGCCAATGCATTATCACAGATTGGTGGAACCCACCCTATCCAAATTATTCTTAATAGTCATCGATAACAGCTAAGATTCATCTGGCATTTAAAATTAGGTAGGCAACACTACGGTCTCCAGTGTACAGATGAGGAGTACAAAATTAAGAGGTTAAATTACAGTCAAAGCTCATAACTTTTATAGTGGGTGAGCTGAGATTTGAAGCCACGTATATTTTATTCTAAAATTCCCATTTTTCGCTACTCTTCCACATGAGGGTTGTTTAATTATTTATTAAATTAAGCACACACTTTATCTATATTATGACCAAAACAGAGTAAAAACAGATACACGAGGAAGAGGCCAAATTACAAAGAACTCTCTCATCCACTTGCCTAAGAGACTATCAGCTTATCTCACTGATTTAACCCATTCTGTCTCTTAATTCAGAAGCCTCCCCAAAGCTTGGTTTCAACTCTCAAAAGCAGATGCCTCTTTAGCAATAATCTGATCCCTGAAGGCTTCTGAACTGATCAAGGAGAAAAGTTGTGTGTATGTGTGTGTGTGCGCGCATGTGTCTAACCAGAATGGCTTGATACTAAGGCCCAAGCCTTTCCCTCCCATCTCCCTGCTAGAGGCGTTCAGCTTCTAATGATGAGTGAGGCAGAGGAAAGAGAAAGTGAGTCACAGTTGTTACTTTCCCAGCACTAGCTCCTCATTTAAAAGTTCCTCCATCACAAGCGGGGCTCTCCTTTCACTATAACTGCCCACTTGGGGAGGAATTTTCCCCTACCCTCTAGGAATGAAGGAAAGAGATCTGCTTCCCTCTGCAATGACTGGCACACATGGCTTACTCATTATTCTGTTTGAGAGGTGAATTAGGTTGCTATCTGAAGGCATTTTTTTTTAAGAAATAGGATTAAATCTTTGAACTGAGATGCACCATCTTTTTAACTAGTTTCCTATCTGTAAACTTAAACTTTTCTCCTGAAGATCGCTCAAAAAGACTAAAAAAAAAAAAAAACCATAAAAGAGGACACAATTTTAACAGCATGAATATTTGGTGCTGGTGAAAGTTATTAATTCCTCTGAAAAGAACTGCCATGATGAAGGTACGTTTCCAAGACGTGAAATGTGCTTTCAGGAACTTGACGTTGAATTCACGTAACAACGTATGTGAAGGTAATCACAGCTCTTTTGGAGCACCCATTCTTGTTGACATCTCTCCAGAGTCAAAGTTTTAAATGCAGAAGATCCTTACAAGTGGAGGCTTGCCATTTATGATTCTGGATATTCATGAGCATTCCCAGAGGTCTTATAACATGTCATCCTTTGCGCCAGTGGTGGAGGCATGCATCTCAGCGTCAGGGAAAGCTGGTTTGCCTAACTTTCACAATTAGGATTGTGCCTAATCACCACATCCTGCCAACCTCCCGCGTCAGCATCCGTCATGCTGCTCATATCCTTTCCTTATTCCTGGGAACACTGCTGCAGTTAAAGTAGCATCCAAAGCTCTTAAATGGCCTGCAAACCCCTCTATGATCTGCCCCTTTCCACCCCACCCAGCCTTCTGGCCTCATTTCAAACTGCCCTTCTCTCTCATTCCTCTTCAGCCAAGTGGCTTCCTCACTAAACGCAGAAAGGACATCCCGAAGAGAAGTAAGGGGCCTACTGTACCCTTGGCCTGGTGCACTCTTTGTCCCCTCCACCCCCCGGGATCTACCTGCTTGGAGTACTCCCTCTGTAGCAGCAGGTGCCTGCTCGTAATATTTTATTGGGGGCCCCTTTCTGATACATCACATCAAAGATCAGTGCCTACACCCCAACCCTGCTACTTCTTTCCTCTCCTCCCTCGCTTTACTGTTCTTCATGGTATTTATCACTCCCCCCAAATACTCCATTTACTCATTTATTGGCTTTTTTTTCTCTTTGACCCCTTCGTTCCCACACCATACCATCCTTCCTTCCTGCTTCTGAGGCATCCTTACTTCTGCCTGTTACCAATCCTTGTTGCGAACTTGGCCTGCAAGCCTCTGGCAAAGCCAGGATATCCTAGTAAACTCCTTCTTACATTAGTCACAGTCTAACCACGACCAGCTTAGGCTAAGAATCTTTAACTGGCATCCCAGACCTCTAGTGTCTCATCCCTAAAATAAAAAGGGATTGTTTGCATTCCAAAGTCCTTTTGCCACAAACGAATGCTTTTAAAATCATCTTTTTGGGGAAGAAAATGACAATCTCTTTGGAAGGTGAATTGAAATCATTTTCTACTTATAATCAGAGTCCATGATTAAAAAAAATAATAATAGTAGTGTTACCATACCCAGTAAATTATTTAACTGCCTGACAATGAAGTACCGTGGAAAGGACATTCTGAAAATAAAAGTCCCAGGGGCGGGCAGGGTGGGGGCCCTCAGCAATGTCACCTGCGCTAAGGCAACCTCACCCCAGAGAGAGTGTCCACGGGAGAGATATGAAGTCTCACATGACCACGCTACACCCGCAACTCCAGCCTGAACTGTTAAGGCTACTTTTGATAATCTTCTCCAGCCGCCTCAAGGCAGGAACATCAAAAGGGCACATCAAAGCTCCCAGTCACAGCAGAGAGGAGCCTTGTGAACTGGTGACGCTTTTTTCTTCAGGCTTCACAACAAATAACAAGTCTTCAGGCCTTCCCCCAAGGAGGAGAGAGTAATTTTTTAAAATTCTAGGCTGCCTACCCTGAGGGAGAGACACCATCCATGCAGGTAGGCAATAAAGTCACTTCTCCCAAGCACACGTTTTTGAGAGTTGGAGGGCTGCACTAACACCCGCCATCACGGAAAGACCAAGAAAAGTTGGACTCCTGCTTCACTGGTGTGAGCATTGTAAAATGCAAATAACAAAAGCTGAAAATGATGAAGTGAGCATGTGCTGTCTCACTGACACGCCAGACAGGCAATTAATGAAACTCTGGGCCACACTATCAGCTGCCTGCTGACTTCTGCAATTGAATTAAAACTATCATAAGAATAATACAAGGACTTGCCCTTGTCCTTCTTGTCTATGTGTTTATTTAATTTTCTGTCCAACTGACTCTCAAATAAATTGGAAACAGCTGCCATTTTTTGATTCAGTAGCTCCATTACCCCCTTGTGACATCATTCTGGGCACGAACACTAACAATAGGTCATTATGTAGCAATTACTTTATTGATTTATGGAAGTTTTTAAGCTCCATCAGGAATATGCACATTCAAGGGGAAAAAAAGACCACTTGTGTGCTCTTGTTAAGGAGGAAAACTGAACTGCAGTGGCTGGAATAATGTTGCTCAGATGGGACCTTCTTTACAAAGGAAAATATGGGAATAATTTTTGTGTTGTTGATTTTCTTTAAGGAAAAGAGGAATGGGGAAAGACCATGAAGTTTAAAAGTTAGAGTGCGCATAAGTGAATGAAGGAACTAAGTAAACTGATGACTCCAGCGCTGCTGTTCTGTAATAAGAGGACTTCAGTGTATAATAGAAGTTGCTTAAAAAATTAACAGTGCTCAAATTCCCATGATGAATGAACTTTATGAGCTTATGCATAACCTTTTAAAAATATCACTACATGAAAACATGCTTTCTTTCTCAATTCAAAGGGATATTGTAAGACTTCACATTGAGGTTGACTGCCTGCCCCACATGGCCATGGACCACATTTGTACCTGCTTGTCCTTTCTTCTTAATCGGGCTGTTTACCTGGGCTCCTATTGATAAATAGCAAGAGTTCCCTCTCTTGTAAACAGCTAGCTTCCTTTCAGATTCCTCTGGTTTGAGGAACTTTGAACTTGACGTAAAAAACAACAGGAATAATATGCCTTCTTGGGTAGTCACTTAACTTAGGAAAATTCTAACCTGATGAGGTGAGCGACAATCTCTCTACAGTTAGAGGAGAACGGTTGTTTTCCTCAAATTCTTTTGGCAATTCTCTGAACTTTCACTTTGGGGAAGTTGAAATCTATGTCTGAGCTTTGTTGGCTCCTACTAGAGGTCAAGAGTTTAACATCCTGGCTTTTCTGTCAGTCCCCTGGTTGGGGAAGCATCCTAAGCTCCACATCCGCCTTCATTCATGACTGGAAGAAGAGCTATGGGAGAGACATCGCTGTGGGGTGTCTCTTGCTGGTCCTGGATGAGTAACCCAAGGGTAAGCAAGAATTCCCCCAACTTGTGGTATGGTGAGCTTGATCTTCTCGTATTGATTTTTCCCCCTTTTTTCTTTTTTTTCTAAATTAATTTTCACTTTTATTTTATTATTTTTTTTTCTTTTTATTTATCTCAGACCAGATGCTGAAAGGGAGATTTTAGGAAATAAAGTAGTAAGTGATACTGCTCAGGAAATCCATCTTCTTAACTCATAGTTAAAACAGATTGTAGAAGTCTCTGATAATTCACAAGTCTTAACACCTATAGTCCAAAGATAAATGACCAAAACTGCTAGAGAGAGGAAAGTCTCCCTGGTATTCTGATTCTGAAAGCATTACTGAGAGTCTTTCAGATAGAAAGTTCAACATGGAGAAAAGGGTGTCTAGTAAATGCTGACACTGGGGTCTCTCCATGGAGGATGCTCTCTGGGGACTCAGCAGTTTTAAAAACAATGCAGGTGAACTTATGAAATACAAAACAAAACAAACAAACAACCCCCCCCACCCAGACTCAGGATATAATCACAATTATGCTATTAATTAGACGTGTGAGACTTTGGATAAGTCATAACTTTGTAAGTACTCTGTTTCCCTCTGTTGTCAGCTGGAAAAAGTGGGCTAGATAACATCCCGGTCCCTTTCAGTCCTCACAAATCCCATACTCATCTGAGAAATCACATATCACACTATTTCTTACTTGAGTTCCTATGTTGTAGTTTATGACTCTATTCCAGCTAATACCTAAAAACAATAAATGAGTCATTTTTTTTAATTCAAAAGAATGAGAATACTTCACCCATTGCTTATACACATCGTTCACAGATCTGAATGACAGAACTCTTCCATTCCTCACCAGACAGCCCGAATCAATTAACTTCTTAGCAGACAAACATTTGTAATCATGGTAAAAAGGATATGTTGACACAAAGTTTTGTGTGTTGAAATATCATTTCTGAAACACCAAATTCCACCCTTCCCAGATAACTGATCTTTAGAGTAATATTTATAACCTATGAGTGTTAGGAGAATATAAAGGAAACATTTTAATTAAAATGATACGATTCATCGACATCTTTCTGAAAGAGGAAAATAGAGAGTCAGTTTCTGAAGAAAGTTAAATAGATACGTCATGATGGAGAAAAAAAGGGGGAGGACATTCAATAGTACTAAAAGAAGAATGAGAAACAAGTGAGCCTAGAAAGCCTACCATGTTTTGGGAGGTGGTCTCCATGGATGACTCTATTGGAACTAAACAGGAGTTGAGACGCCATTAGCATAGATAAAAGAAATCTACTCTTTGGGGTGAGTAGCTGATTAAAGTAATGTCTAAGGAAATCTGTTTTGTTAGCTGTGTGGTGAGAAGGCTAGAAAATTGAAGGATCATACAACCCAGAGCTAGTTAACATAGTCAAGGAATGAAGTGATAACTTAACTCTGGACTAGGAAAATGACTACAGAAATGAGGGAGGAGGGGCTCAAATTTAAAAAACCCTGCAAGAAAGAATTAATACTTATGAGAGCTGATTTGATATGGGAAGCCAAATAAGAGGAAAAGGAAGTAGTAAAAAATTAACTACCTGATGAATGTCCCAGAAAATTAACTGGATAGTTGAGTCATCGGGAAGAGAACACAGAAGGAGATACAAAGATACAAAGTTTATTTCATTAAATTCAGGGTGTAAGTGTCCCACTGGAAGTCCAGCTAAACAAAAGCATTTAGTTAATATCCAGATATAGAAGATGGGTGAAAAGTCAGAGTTTAGCATCATTCTTTCATTCAGTAAACACTTATCAAATATTCATCAAATTCTTTAATGAGTCCAGGCACTGTGTATGATGCCAGAAATAAAGGGATAACAGGCATAAGCCTGCACTATAGAAATTTTGTCTGGTGTGAGAGGAAATTACCTAGCTACTTACAGCATCTTGCCATCAGAACTGTAAAATATATAATCTACAGTATTCAATATGAGCCAAGAGGAGACGCCTATAGTCCAGATGACTATTAAGTTAAGAAATCTGGGATACCGCCCAGAATAGGGGATTCCTAGGCAAAACACAAGTCAGGAGGAAGACCAATTCAATGAGTAATAGCATATGCATAGCTGGTAGGTGGATAAAATGAAAAATATTAGCAAGAAGACAAAGGAGTCCATTATTATTCACTTCTATTCAACACTATACTAGAGATTCCATCCTGTGAAATAAGGCAAGTAAAGGAAATAAAATGCATAAGATTCTAAAATCAAAGGAAGACAATCATTATTCACAGACAGTACAATTCACTATGCAGAATAAATCAAGACTCTACATACAAAATGTTATAATTACTAAGTCAATTTAGCAAGGTTACTATATTAAAATTCAACATACAGAATTAATGTATGTTTATATAGTTGTCACCAAAATTTTTAAAAGCAATATTATTTAAAATTGCAACCAAATCCATCAAATATACAGTAATAAAAGTAAAATACATGCAATATCAGATATTTATTGAAAACCATAACACAATACTGAAATGATTAAAGACCTTAAGAATGGTGAAATATACCAAGTTCCTGGATTGGAGAAATCAATATTTTTATTTATTTATTTATTTATTAGAGACAGAGTCTTACTTTATCAACCTTGGTAGAGTGCCATGGTGTCACACAGCTCACAGCAACCTCCAACTCCTAGGCTTAGGCAATTCTCTTGGCTCAGCCTCCCAAGTAGCTGGGACTACAGGGGCCCACCACAACGCCCAACTAGAAATCAATGTTTTTAATATGACAATTCTTCACAAATGGATCTATGGATTTAAGATAATCACAATCAAAGTTTTAGTGGAATTTTAATTGTAGTAACTACTAAGCCATTTCTACAATTTCCATGAAATACAAAGGACCCAGAATATCATAGCAGTCTTGAAGAAAAATTCTTATCCTACTCTATCTCAGGACTTTTACAAATCTCAAGTATTTAAGACATTGTACAAGACTAGAATAATAGAACAAATTAGAAAGTCCATGAACAGACCACCAAATGATATATACAATCTAGAGCAAAAGTCCCACTCAATTTAGTAGGGGAAAGGATGTTTTGTTCAATAAATGTTCTATAAACTGGATATCCACATTTAAAAGAATTAACCTTGAACTATTTTTCATAGTTTACACCAAAATCATTTCAAAGTGTATCACAGATCGAAATTTCAAAGGAAAAACAAACATTTTAAAGGAAAAAAATAGGAGATAATCTTTAGGAGCTTCTTTTTAAGATTTCTTAAATGGAATATTAGAACACATGCCATGCATATAAAAAAATTGAAAAGACTCTTGTTACTAAAATTAAGAATTTCTATATATTCAACAAAGTACTCATATCCAAAATATATAAAGAACTTCAAATAAAAAAACCTCAGATAAATCATTTTTTAAATGGAGAAATACTTAAATAGATACTTCAAAAAAGAGAATGATCCAAATGGCCTCCAAACTTATGCAATGTACTCAAAATTGTTAGTCCTCAGGAAAATACATATTAAACCAAAATGGGATATCATTATATGTCCTCTATAATAACTACAATAAAGACAACATCAATTATTGATGGGCAAGTGGAAGTTTCCTACATTGTCAGTAGAAGATGAAATTGAGATACCCACTAAAAAATCATTTTGGCAATATCTACTAAAGCCAAATATTTTCATACCCAATGACTCAGAAATTCTACTCTTAAGTATAGGCCCAACTGAAATTATTGCTGATAGCACCCTAAAGCAGAAATGTTCATGAAAGCCTATTCATAAGAGCAAGAAACTGGGAGCAATCTGCAGGTCCATTACTAATAGAACAGACATGCCTATCAACAGTTCAATGGATGACTAGATGTTGGTGTGTTCATACATGTATAGTGACATAATATACAACAAGGAAATAAAACAAACTACTGGTACACAAAGAAAATCAATAAATTTCAAAGACAGGATTTTGAGCAAAAGAAACCAGATAAAAAGGACATATTGCATGATTCCATTTATAGGAAGTTCCAAAATAAGCAACACTAGTCTTTTCAACAAATGGTGCTAGAACAATTGGGTATCCATATGCAAAGAAGAAAACACGGAAGAAACTTTGTGACCTTACATTAGGCAAAGATTTCCTAGACGTGACACCAAAAGCACAATCCGTAAGAGAAAGCTTGATAAATTAGATTTCATCAAAATACAAGCTTCTGCTCTTCAAAATACACTGTTCAGATCCCAAGTGTACTCATTATCATCGTCAGTCAGATGATTGCACCATCCAGCACCGCCTTTGCTGGGCTGACTTCCTATCCATTTGCCAGGATTTCCTGCTGCAGGACGATGCAGTCAGGGTGCAAAAGAACTGATACCACATACATGGCATGCTTGACTGCTGGAGGAAGATTGCTCACCATGAAGAAGGCAAAGTTTTTAGCAGGGGTGCAGGTCTAATGTTTTCAGAGACATGGGTTATGCATTGCACACATTGGTCACTTCCTACTTCTTTTCCCCCTGATAATAGGCATTTTGTATCTTAAGCATTCCTGACAAATTCTTGGCTGCCTACTTATCAACGGTAACAACTCACTGGTTGAAAATGGGAGGCAAAAATACGTATCTGACTAGTTTTCTCTTAAAGGTGCTTCCATGATAGTGATGACGATGATGAAACTCAATTATATATTTTTATTTTGACCACAAATTATATATATATATATATATATATATGTTTGTTTTTGTTTGTTTTTAATTATTGGGGAATCATTGAGGGTACAGTGAACCAGGTTATACTGCTTGCATGTGCTGGGTGAAGTCCCTCTAGTAATAGTGTCCCTCCCCCAAGAGATGTTTCACACACCGTGGCTTCCCACCTCTTCCTACCTCTCTCCTTCCCTCTCTCCCCTACCCAACTCCCCTTCTCCCATGCCTCCTCCCCCCACCATATACTAGCATCAATTGTCCTCATATCAGAATTGAGTACATTGAATTCTTGCTTCTCCATTCTTGTGATGCTTTACTAAAAAGAATATATTTCAACTCCATCCAAATTAATACAAAAGAAATATAGTCACCATCCTTTTTATGAAATATTTCCTTAGGGCACTTTGTTGTTGTGCAAGCATCATAGAACATACTTAACTTATGGCTATATAGTATACCATGGTATACATCTACCACAGCTTGTAAATCCATTCCTGGATTGGTGGGCATTTAGGTTATTTCAATCCCTCATGATAAGTAATAAATTTGAAGAAACAAAAGCATGTATATCTGATGAAGTACTTATATTCTGAATACATGAAGAACTCTCAAAACTCACTAATAAGGAAATAATTTTAAAAGCAGAGTGAAAGATATGAACAGACACTTCATTAAAGAAGATATCTGGATAGCAAACAAGCACATGAAAAGATGTTAAGATCTTTATTCATAAGGAGAAGCAATGCAAATAAAAGCAGAATGAGATTCCACTTATCTCTTATTACAATGGCTAGAATTTTAAAAACTAAGCACTGCAAAGGATGTGGAGAAACAGGAATTTTCATATACTGCTGGTTAGAATAGAATGGTTCAACCACTCTGAAAACCAGATTGACATTTGAGCCTAAACATACCACAAGATCAAGCTGTTATAAGGTATTTATCCAAATAATAAAAATATTATATAAAAACATATATCATGGTCACTGCAATAGCCCAAGACTGGAAACAACTCAAATAACCATCACTGGTAAACAGCTAAAAAAATTGTGGTATATTCATATAATAGAAGCCTACTCAGCAATAAAAGGAATGAAGTGTTGATACCTGCTTTATCATAGGTGTGCCAGAAAATAATTATATGCATGAAAGAAGCAAGTAGAAAAAAACATACTATATTATTTCATTTATATAAAATTGAGGAAAATGTAATGGTTGCTGGGGGACTGGATGGTAAGGAATCTTGGGAGGGAAGGATTACAAAGAGGCATAAAAACTTTTCTGAGTGGCAGGTATGCTCACCATCTTGACTGGGCTGCTGTTTTTCACATGTATATGTACCTCAAAACTTATCCAATTGTATGCTTTGAAATATACCACTTAGTATGTATCAATGATACATTTTTAAAGTTGTTAGTAAAAAAAAAAAAAAAATAGACCAGATTAAACCACAGGGTAGTAGTCATGTGTCACTTCACAAAGACATGAGCTAAGAAATATTTCCTTAGGGAACTTTGTTGTTGTGCAAGCATCATAGAACACACTTAACAAACCTAGACAATATACCCTATTACACCTGGGATGTGTGGTACAGTCCCTCGCATCCTAGTCTACAGACCTGTATAACATGTTACTGTAGTGTACTGAATATGGCAGGCCATTGTAACACAAATAACTAGGCAATAGGAACTTTTTAGCTCTCTTGTAATCTAATGGGACCACTGTTGTATAGTAATTTTGTTGTTGAACTAAACATTGTTGTTCGACAGCACATGGCTGTAGTTTCTCAGCAAGGATGTGAGGAATGGTGGCTTCTTGTTCGTAGAAGTTTGATGTGGGTGTCTGCATGCACATACACACACACACAAAGGTGTATACTTTAAATTGTACATTTGACTGTAATTAAGTTGCAACTTTCTTTAAAAATCTTTTTAATTAATAGTTAAAATAACTTAATGCAGTGACTATGGAGAGCCTAGAACCATAATTAACTTTTAGGAGACATTCATAAATAAAGCATAGGAGAAATGACACAGAAGACTATAAGAATACAAGAATACTGCAAAAACAAATAGAAGAACACACCTGGGCAACAGCAGACCGGTTTTACTCCAGCAATGTGAAGGAACGCATCATGAACACAAGGACAAGCTGGCTGTTACACAGACTCCACTCGTGGAATCACTGCAGGACACATTTCGTTAGCTTTCTTTCTCACTCTCTTTTGTTACGCTTTCTTATTTTTTTTTTTTTTAATTCTTTGTCTGCATCTACCTAATCCTGCTGAACTGAACGCTATGCCTGTTTTCTCTCGGCTCAGTTGTGTGGCGTAGAATCAATCTCTCCCAAACACAATGCCAGTTTTTGTCCCTGTTTACACAGTAACACCTAGGAGAGGAGTGACCTCTTCCACACCACCTACCATGTTTCTATAAGACACTCCCCAGATGGGACTGGTGAGATATCATATATCTGTCAGAAGATAGTGAGGGACAAAGGTGAGCAGTCTTCCTAGTGCTTCCCTGAGTAATTGTCCCACCTGGGGGTGGAGGACAAGGGCAGCACCCCCACCTTGGTGCAGGAGGAACACACTGCTAATCTGCAAAAGAATCAGGAATTCCCTAGTCCAGGTCCAGTAGGATTTGGAATATGACCTAGAATAACCCACAGCTCATTAGTGGTGACATCTGAACCACTAGGCAATCCCACTCCAGACAGTATAAAACAAGACCCTCGACCACACCCAGAGCCTCTTGTTATGATGAGGCCTGGTTCATCATCCGTGGTGAATGTGTCTTATTCTTGCTCTGTAAACTTTGCTTGGTGCTTGCCGTGCTTTCGGTGTGTCTGGTCTTTCTCCTGCCAAGAGGATACCAAGAACTGATAACAGACAACTGACCTGATACCTCCACTAACCGACCATTGTGAGGGGCAGAAGGGGGAAGGAGAAAAGGGAAGAGAGAGCAGGGACAGGATAGAACACAGGAAATAAGAAGCAGCTGAGATAAATATTAGAAGGCAGGTGTCTTTTCAATATAATGACTTATTTGGATAGATACCCAAAAGTGGAATTGCTGGACATGGTAGGTCTACTTTTAGTTTTCTAAGGAAAATTCATACTATTTTCCATAGAATTTGTTTTAATTTGCAGTCCCACCAACAGTGTATACATATTCCTTTTCCACTGCGTCCTCACTAACACCTATTGTTTTTGTTTTTGACTTCTTTATGATGGTGATTTTGACAGGGGTAAGGTGGTATCTAATTGTGATCTTAATTTGAATTTTCCTAATAATTAGTGATGTTGAACATTTTTCATATCTGCTGGCCATTTGTATATCTTCTTTTGAAAAAAAAAATCTGTTCATGCATTTTGTTCATTTTTTAGTAGGGTTATTTTTCTCTGGCTGATTTTTTTTCTTTTTTTAGTTCTTGGTAGATTCTGGAAATTCACAATTGCAAAGATATGGAACTAGCCTAAGTGCACATCAACTGATGAGTGGATAAAGAAAATGTGTATATACCATGGAGTAACAATCAGCCATAAAAAGGAAAGAGATAATGCCTTTTGCAGCAAACTTTGATGGAACTTGAGACAATTATCCTAAGTGAAGTATCTCAAAAATAGAAAAAAAAAAAAATTACATGTTCTCACTTATAAGTGAGAGCTAAACCATGGGTATATATGGTCATAAAGTGGTATAATGGGCATTGGAAACCAAGAAGGGGAAAGAGTGGGAGGGGAATAAGAGATTTTTATAAAGTACTTATTGGGTACAACATACACTATTTTGGTGCTGGGTACACTAAAAGCCCTGGCTTTAGCATGATACAATTCATCCATATCACAAAAAGACACTTGTACCCCCTAAATCTATTGAAATTTTTAAAACATTAGTTGAACAAAAAAGAAAAAAAACAGCATCTGAATAACTGGGAGAATTATAAGAGCTGTAAGAACATTCAACCATGGGTTGGGTCTTAGATTTGCCTCACTGGTTCAGAGTAATCAAGGAGAAACCAGTAACACAAAAGAATAGATTATAAGATTATAGTGAAAGAGGATGATAAGTGGAAATATTCAACATAATAATGTAAGAAAGTCATGTATTTTGGACACATTTATGGAGAAAGCAGAATTAGATGTAGCATTTTTATTTTAACATGTAAATGCCATGAATAGGGAGGAAGAAAAAAATACTTGAGAGGAGTTAGTATCTTTCCCTCTAAATCCCCTGGGAAGGAATTAGCAAAAGAAAGGGATTTATGCTCCATTTTAACCCATCCAATTTAATTTCCAGCACAAAATGAAGAGAAACAATTTTCATGTCTTCCAGGTATAGGCCTAGGGGGGTGAAGTATGAGAAGTATCCAGGTAGGCAATGTCTCCACAGAACTGGAAAGTGAGAAAGAGGGTGATATGGGATAACTGCTTGGAGAACAAATATCTCAAAGCTGCTAGAGAGCCAGCCAATGCTCTGAAAATCAGGAGTAAAAACAAATGACAGGGATTTTGTGCTTCAAAGCAACTGATCTCTCAAGTAAGACAGAATGAACCAAGAGCTCAAGTCACATAATACTGGAAATTTAGACAATCACTGAGAAATAAATCCCCAAAGTGAGCAATGTTATAACATCTCGATAATGTGCATTGTGACTTATGTTAACCTTTGTGTTGAGCGGGTCATGCTGAGCCCACAGGTGCATGGGAGGCAATGGCTGCCAAAGGGAGAAGAAAGGACCATGGAAAGTCATTACATTATTTCACAAATTTCATTCTTGGTTACCTTCCAATCTAAATTATCAGTTTGCCAAAGATGGATAACATGATATAATATGATTACAAGCTTTAAAACTACTAAGGTTAAAGAGTCATCACACATTTTAATTAAGGCAGATGTGCAATGGCGCTTTCCCGAGTTAACAAATCCACATATAAATGTCACCCTGCTACCCTACCAAGTCAACAAGTCAACCTGAGACCCCAATGCAAGAATTGTGATTAAGTTCATATATATGATATAGATCACAGATATACATAAATGCATATACATGTACAAATGTACAAAAATATATATGTATATCTAACCAGCATGCATGTGATTATAACATTTCCTATATCATATAGTAGAGATGAAAAGAAAGCAGCTGCAGGAGAGGGAGGAAGGGAAGGAAGGGCTATATTCTAACTGAGATAGTCTGCTAAGACATTCTCCACCCTACTGTCAACCTTTACTCCTTAGTATTTACCCTTTTGTGTAGTCCCTCCCTCCCTTTAACAAGAGTTGGCTCACTTTTTTCCAATAGAATATGGCTTCCAATACTAAGTCATAAGAAGTCTTTTAGCTTTGGCCTGAGTTTCTTAAAACTCTCATCTTTGAGATGCTTCCTCTCAAAATCCAGACACCAAGCCATGTGTATAACCTGCATGTAAGTGTCCTAGTCAACACGTTCAGCTAATCTCCCAGATAAAAGCCAGCATCATCTGCCAGCCACTTATATGAGCCAGCTCAGAATTCCAATCCAGTCTTACTCCCAAGAACCATGACCATGTGCAACAGAAAGAAGAACTGCCCTGCAGAGCCCAGTTAACTCACAAAATTGTGAGAGAGAATAAAATCATTTCTGTTTAAGTTACTGAGTTTTAAAAAATGGTTTATTTTGAAAGAATAAACAACCAAAGTGATTTACTAATCTCTTAATGTGATAATGTACTTGTTAGATTTTGATATGTAACAAGTCACCCCAAAATTTAGTGATTTCAAACAGTGACTTATCAAACTTTTTCCTAAAGGGCCATATAGTAAATATCTTAGTCTTTGTGTAGCATACAGTTTCTGTCCCAACTACGTAACCCTTCTATTGTAGTGTGAAGCAGCCATAGATGATATATAGACAAAATTGGGATGGCTGTGTTCCAATAAAACTTTATTGACAAATATTGGCAGCGTATTCATGGGCCCATGGTTTGTTAACCCCCTTAAAAAAAAAAAAAGACCAACATGCATTACTGCTCACAATTCTATAGGTCAGATGGGTGGTTCTGCTAATTTGAGCCAAGGTTAGCTGATCTCAGCTTGCCTCATTCATGCACCTGCCATCAGCTGGCAGGTTAACAGGGGGCTTGCTGATCTGCGATGGCCTCACTTACATCTGGTGTTTCTCTGGCTGCCAGCTGGAGCCACAGAAGTGATTGGGCCAGTTGTCTCTTACCATCCATCAGGCTTGTTCACATAGTGGTGGCAGAGTTCCAAGAGAATGAGGAAAAGCCTAGACTTTTTGAGGCTTAGACTCAGAATTGGCTCATTTTCATTTCTGCCCTATTCTGTAGAGCAAAGTAAATCACAAGATCAATCTGATTGCCAGGGATGGGGAAATAGACTCAACCTCTTGACAGAGGAGCTGCAAAGTCAAATTGCAAAGAGGTGTGAAGAATTGTGGCCATTTGTGTAGATGAGACTATGAATACATGAGTGAGCCTAAAAGCCAGAATTCAGAATGTAAGTTGTTCCACTTTATTTTATAAGAGGAGGAAAGGAAACCCAGGGAAAGAAAGTGATTCAGCCAAGCCATTCTTGTTAGGTGGGACAGTCCTAGAGATGAACAACTCACTATATGCATAGCTAGTAGGTTGTAGTTCTCCTGATTCCATATAGGACCTTCAGGAATTCCTAACACAACTGAGAGAAGTCTCTCTTCTATCCACAACCTTTGCCAGGCACCCTCCATGCCAAAGTCTTCAATTCCAGTAAAGGCATAGCTAAGATGAGAAATATTTATCATCCAATCAGGTCATAAGTCATCTTATAAAATCCCCTTCTATCCAGAAATCCCCCCCTTATTATACTCTAAGAATCTTAATTCCTAATTTAGTATATCTTCAACCTAATATGTCTCCAGACATCTGCATCACTTGGTTGCATGCCATAAATATGGAGTGGTCTGGTGATAATAGGTCCAGGGAGAATGACTCTTACTCCAACAGTTGAGCCAAAGAGTTGCTGTAAACATACTTAGAATGAGGTGGCTACAGGCTACAAATTACTCACCAGCTGCTGCAGTTCTAGGCAACATCCCTACTAGTCAGTTCATAGTCCATGGGGACTTATGAGAATGTTCAAGCTAAAACCTTCCCTCCTATTTTCAATTGCTATGATGTTGGAAAAACAGTAGAATTATCTTTCCCACCCTGATTTAATGGCGTCTCATGATACAGCCCTATATTAAGTTCAATCTCCTAGTCACAGTTTAATAGCTTATAAAAATAAAAATTTCCATCCTCTTTTACCCTATGGACAGGACTGACTTAAGCCACAGTATATGTTAGAAGAAGCTTGTCCCTGATTCCAGAAATGTATATTACAATTTGTCCTAGAATTTGATCTATACCGAACTCAGCTGCATTTCATTAAGCCAATAAGTTGTTGTAATGTTTTGTTTATGTTTTTATGGCTCAAAAAACTCTAAAATGGTTTTAGAGCCTACTTACAAAGCAGGATTCTAGTGTTTTTGTCTCTGCATCAGACACCTCCTATTATACAATCCCAAACCTTCAAGAGTTGACCTTAAATTTGATATTAGGTACCAAATGACCTCCTAAACATAATCTGAAACTACTACTCACGCTGTGCCAATAAACTGAGCTATGGAGGCTCCAACATATGTAATTTTCTGAAGTTAGACTTCCTTCACTCATCATTTTTGTGGTCACCTTTCAGCATTATCATTTCCCTTCTGTTCTGTCCACACACAGCAACCCACACTTTCACATTTCAGTGATTAGTTTATTTTTTTTTATTCATTTACTTCCCCTTACATCAACCTCTTCTCCAGGCAATCTCTGTACCCTTGCTCACACTATTCCTTAAAATGAAATGTCTTCTCTAACCATCTATGCCTACCAAATTCTCATTTACACTGCAATAACCCTTGCTTTCCCATGACCAAATATGATCTCTCCATCCATAAAACTTGTTTCTTTTTATGCCCCTAGTAAACATACAGCTTCTATATGTTTTCTATGATCACTATTTATATATTTGTTGTGACATGTTCTCTTTCTCCATAGGAAGCTAATTTTCCTCTGACTTAATGTATACTTTTAGCATTTTTGACATTGACATTTAACTTTCTAAGGCAAGATCTGCAAAAAGCCTTACTGTAGGCTTGGCACCTGTGGCTCAGTTGGCTAAGGCGCCAGCCATGTACACCTAAGGTGGCGGGTTCGAATCCCCAGCCCAGGCCCGCCAAACAACAATGATGGCTGCAACCAAAAAAAAAAAAGGCCAGGCGTTGTGGCGGGCGCCTGTAGTCCCAGCTACTTGGGAGGCGGAGGCAGGAGACTCGCTTGAGCCCAGGAGTTGGAGGTTGCTATGAGCTGTGATGCCATGGCACTCTACCCAGGGGGATAGCTTGAGGCTC
>CAUYQV010142660.1:0-13357 GCA_963574575.1 Galagoides demidoff
AAAAGTATATAAAACATAATCAGGTTTTTGTATAACTGTGAATATAACTATACAGAAAAAAGAATAGAAGGGCATGAGCAGAAAGGAAAAGCATCATGTAGTATCCAATGTGCTCAGTACTTCTATGAAACCAACTTATATTTACTCACACTTTCTTATGAAAGATAGAACCCAACTATAGCCCAGGATGAAGGAGAGAAATGGAGTGGGAAGGGAGGGAAGAGATTTGATCGAGGGAGGGTAAAAGGCGGGACCACACCTATGGAGCATATTGCAAGCATACAAGTCAAATCTGTCAAGTGTAGAACATAAATGTCTTAACACAATAATCAAGTAAATGAGGCAAAAGCTATGTTGATTGGTTTGATGTAAGCACGTCAGATTGTATAAAAAAAACAACACATTGTGCCCCACATATGCATAAATGTATTCATGATCTATGTGTATATGACTTAAAAAAAAAGAAAAGAAAAGCATCATGCTTCTCTGAATGGTGGTGAGATAAGCTGTTTATAATTTTTCATTGTTTGTATTTTATCTTGACCTCCGTGGAATGTGTATGACAATATTAAATGTTTTACCACAACAAATAAGTAAGTGAGGTGATGGTTATGTTAACAAGTTTGAGGGAAGCTTTCCTCATTGTATATCAAATCAGCACATTGTACCCCATAAATGCATTGATGTGCACAATTATGATTTAATTTTAAAAAAATGTTTAAAAAGAATAGGTCAAATAATTTTTAAATAAAGGTAAAATATTGGATATAGGAAAAGACACACAAAATAGTATCCCTTACCCTGTATCTAAAATGGTAACCAGTTTGATGAAAATATTTCAAATTATATATAAAAGCAGCCCACTGTACCCCACGACTGCATTAATGTACACAGCTATGATTTAATAAAAATAGAAATAAATAAATAAATAAAATGGTATCTAAAAATGGATTTAAAAAGATGATAAGCACCTCATTACATTTGCAAAGAAGTGCTATGGTCTGAATGTCTGTGTCTCTGCCAGATTCCTGTGTTAGAACTTAATCTCCATTACAATGGTATTAGGAATTGAAGCCTTTAGGAGGTGACTGGGTCATTAAGGTGGAGCCCTCATAAGTGGGATTAGTGTCCTTGTAATAGGGGCTCCAGAGAGCTGCCTTGCTCCTTCCACCAAGTAAGGACATAGCAAGAGGTTAGTCTATGAACCAAACAGCAGGCTCTCGCCAGATACTGAATTTTTCCAGCACCTTGATCCTGAACTCTCCGGCCTCCAGAACTATTTCTGTTCCAAATAAATTTCTGTGACTATTAAACTATCTAGTTCATGGTATTTTGTTATGGTAGGCTGGATGGACTAAGCCAGGTGGTCTTGAAAAGGTTCTAAATGACAAAAGAGAATAAAAGAAAGTTAAGTCTTCTACTAATGGTTGATGGTGTCACTGATTATCTGTTTGGCCATGTGTGTGTAAAATGCACTCCTGTGTATAATACACACCCACGTTTTTGGCACAAACTCTCAGGAAAACACCCCTCAAGTAAGTGGCCGGCTCTCAGCCAAGAGAGACACATCTGGGAGGGCTAACACTCCCCTGGTAAACATGCAGATCACACTGACCTCCCGCAGCCACCTGCTCTGTGAAGGTTGCTCCTTCCCTATCTCCCAGGGTCCCTTCTCTCCCCATCATATAGAGGGCTGTGGCTCCCAGAAATGGCTATGTGTGTGGCCAATGGAGAGGGAGCTTCTGATGCTGCTGGGTTCTGAGCAGCCAGGTGGGTCCTTGGGTCCCCTAGACCCCTTAGTAAGAACATAGCCTGCCTTGGCAGCCCCATCCCTGTCCCCTCCTCTGATTGCAGCGCTCAGTGGAGGCCACTGTGACCTGCTTTCCACCAGATCCCAGATCCTCTAGAACTGGAAACCCATGCAGATAGCAGATCCATGCAGGAGGGTGCAGTGGCAGCCCACATATAATGCACATCCTTATTTTTCCCTCAAAATTTGGGCAAAAAAAGTGCTTGTTACATATGGCAAAATACGGTACTTAGTGAGTTGACAGTATTGCTTTGTTTTCATAAAATGTGTTGAAATACTATTTGTATTGTGTTTATGGTTCACTTATGATGATAGGACTCATGATTTATTTCCTTGAAAAGGCCTTCAAAGTCCTTAAACATAAATTATCCTGGCCTGGCAAGATGGCTTATACCTGCAATCCCAGCACTCTGGAAGGCAGAGGCTGCTGGATTGCCTGAACTCAGGAGTTGGAGACCAGCCTGAGAAAAACAAGACCCTGTCTCTACAAGCAGGAAAACTAGCTGGGCACTGTGACAGGTGCATCTAGTCCCAGCTACTTGGGAGGTTGAGATAAAAGGATCGCTTGAACCCAAGAGTTTGAGGTTGCTGTGAGCTGTGTTGCCATGGTACTTTATGCAGGATGACTGAATGAGACACTGTCTCAAAATAAATAAATAAATAAATAAATAAATAAATAAATAAATAATCTTACTACAAATTATCCTCATACCTATAAGATTTCATTGTGAACATAGCATTCATGACCATTCAGGCAATACCATAAAAATCTCATTTCTTTCAACACATTTTAGAGCTTTTTTAAAAAGTAAAATAAAAAAATTGATTCATGTGTCTTGTCATGTAACAACATCAGTTTCAGATAAATTTAAGATTTAATTGTAATAAAATAACAAAAAGTCTGAGAAAATAAGTAGGTTATTATTTATATAATCTTGTTTCTTTTATTTTCTTTTTCTTTTTTTTTTCTTTTTTTTTTTTTTTGAGACCTATTCTTACTCTGTTATCCTGGGTTGAGAGCTATGGCATTGTCATAGTTCACAGCAAATGCCTGGGTTCAAGTGATTCTCCTACCTGAGCCTCCCATGTAGCTGGGACTGCAGGTGCCCACCACAATGCCTGGACAATTAGTTTCTATTTTTAGTAGCAATGGGGTCTTACTCTTGCTCAGGCTGGGCTCAAACTCCTAAGTTCAAGGGATCACCTGCCTCAACCTCCCAGAGTGCTGGGATTACAAATGTGAGCCACCGTGCAAGGCCTATTTATATAATCTTGAAAGTAGAGTGTCAAAGCAAAGTTCAAAACTGAAATGAGTGGTTGTTTTGGGGACATAAAAGTCTAACCAGCGCACACAGTGATTATTACACACAGACAGAACTGATTGAATGGGTTGGGAGGAATGTTTGTTTGTAACAGTATAACTTTCCCATTTAGTGTATAGATGCCCTTCCACATCAACACACAGAGCAGGCAGGAGGAGAGGTCCAAAGAGAGGGCATTCCAGCGGGGGCATTTGCCCAGGGGCCTGGGTTGTGTGAATCCTCCAGCGTTCAGCAGATTACAGCAAACCTGGGGAAGCTGACTAGAACTACATTTCTCTTCACACTTGGAGTATAAGGAAAGAATCTGTTAGATTTAGTTTTCAAAAGAAAAGAAATGTGACATTTTTTGCACCTGAATGTCTTTCCACGGTAGACATTTCCTTGCCTACATTTTCTAAAAAGCAAGAGATTGTACCTTAAGGAAAAATGTCATTTTAGGCTCTTTCAAGAGAACCTTGTGAAAGTGCCTTGCACAGTTTGAAAAATAAAAACAAAATAAGACAAAAAATTGGAACAGGTTAAAGTGAGATTAAAAGAGCTGTGAAGTACTGGGAGTGGCTCCTGGAACGGTGCGTTGTGGGGTGCACTCACTTCCTAGGTTACCCCCATGCACCACATCTGCCTCTGACTTGCTCCCTCGTCTCATTTGAGTTTCAGCCCAACAGTTTCCTCTTCAGAGAGGCCTTCCCTGGCCACACCTACCTTCTTCACTATCATCATAAGCTATGTCTTATTTTTATCTCTGGCTAAACTGATACAGCTTAGAATAGCTCATTTACCTATTTATTTTCTCTCTTTTACACTAGTTTTCCCATATCCGCAAGATCAGGCAGGGATTTTGTTTCATCACCCTTTATCTTCAAGACACAGAGGTGTGCCTCATATATAGCAAGTGCTCAGTAAAATACTTGCAGATCGAATACATAGTAAATGCATGCATATGAAGTGTTGTCTTTATATGTAGAGGTAATAACAGGCCATCTTTCCACCCAATGCTAGATCATCAGTATGGACTTTGGCAGACAGTAAAGGTTAAAAATGGGATTAGGGAGTCAGAGAGACACAGATATTTACCTCTAACATTTATAATGTCCAAAAACCAAACCCACAAAAAACATGCAAAAATACTACAACAAACACTAATACCTTTCAACTAAATCTGACGATTTTTAGGTCTCCCTCTCTCTCCCCACAATGTATGTGTATGTGTTTATAGATAGATGACTACCTAGATATATATGTAAATACATATAGACACACATGTAAACACATATAGAAGTATAGAAGTATAGATACACACACTTTATCATCATTATTATTATTCACTAAACCATTTCAGAAGTAGTTAGGGACATCGTTGATACTTCACTCTTAAATACTTCAGCAGGTTTCTTTAAAGAACAAAAACATTGGCTCAGCGCCTGTGGCTCAATTGGCTAAGGCTCCAGCCACGTACACCTAAGGTGGCGGGTTCGAATCCCCAGCCCGGGCCCACCAAACAACAATGATGGCTGCAACCAAAAAATGCCCGGGGGGTTGTGGCGGGCGCCTGTGGTCCCAGCTACTTGGGAGGCGGAGGCAGGAGACTCACTTAAGCCCAGGAGTTGGAGATTGCTATGAGCTGTGATGCCATGGCACTCTACCCAGGGGGATAGCTTGAGGCTCCGTTTCAAAAAAAAAAAGAACAAGAACATTCTTTTTTAAAATTACAAGACAGCTATTGTACTTCAGGGAACCGCACACTATCATAATACTACCAACTAACAAATTGTTGGTATTCAAATCTCCCCAGTTGTCTCAAAGATGTCCTTTCTAGATGAAGCATCTTAATCTAGGTTCAGTACAAAATCGACATTTCAACTAGTGGTGTGTCTCTATAGTCTCCAGTCTCTTTTGAGCTAGAGAATTCCCCAGCTCTGTTTGCCATTCGTGACACTGACACTTCTGAAGAGTCCATTCCAGTCATTTTGCCGAAGGTCCTTCGGTGCAGACTTGTTTTGATGGTCACCTATGCTTCCATTTGAGCTATATACTTGTTTCCAGAATACTACAGAAACAACAGCATGTCCTTCCGCGTCAACCACGTCAGGTGGTGACACAGATGCGTTTTGACTCTGGGCTCCTTCATTTGACTTAGCATGTGACCTCAGTTTATATTACCTCTTTGAACACTGAATTCCGAATATATAAAAGGAAGATAATAATACCATCTTTCTTACATGATATTTAAATAAAAGAATGTGTGAAAATATTTTAGTACAGATCCTAATTCTAGCTCTGTGACTTCCCAGCTGTGTAACTTTGAGCAAGTTTCTTAACCTCCCTGCACCTCAACTTCCTAACCTGTAGGATGGAATAATAATAACTAGCTCTTGGGAATCTTATGATGATTAACCGAGTCTACATGTGCAAAGTACTTGAAAGAGTAGCTGGCATAAAATAAGCACTCACTAAATGTTAACAAGTTTCACTGTTATTAATAAATGGCCTATGAAATCATAGAGTAATGTCATCACAGCCTTTGAAGTCTCTAACTGCTTGTTTCTTACCCACATCCCTGGGGTGCTTTGTGGGAACATGTGTCTTCTTTTTATAGCTTTTCTCTCTCTTCTCTGTCAGGTTAACAGTTCATACTTTTGCTATGATCTTAGGACAACCCATCCTTATTTTTCAAATCTGTGGCCAATAACCAGCCTTTAGTAGTGAAACCCAAGTGTCTACGCTTGATAAAATTGAGTAGAAACAGGTAAGAAATTGATTCTGCATTACTTTCTTCTCGCCTCCTTTTATTTTTCTCACTTAATTCAATGTTAAGCAGCTGAGTAAACACTCATCCAAAGTGCAGTGAGCTGAAGGGCCTGTCATCTTGTTTAAATAGCATAATGCCCCATGGAGTGAGTCTGTGAGGTCAACATGATTGAATGTCTTCATTAAAGGCCTGGAGAAGATTAGGAACATTCCCATCAGTCTGCCCAGACACCAAGCAGCATCTTTCCATCCAAAGCCTGAACTTGTATGTGGTCACCATGAGGGAGGTAAGGACTCTGAGTCCAGAGGCCCCAGTCCCCTGTGCCCTTGCCTGCACCATACCACTCACCCTGGCTCTGTCCCTGCCCTGTGCCTTGGGTATGACTGCAGATTTGATTCTCTGGTTTATCCCTTAGTCCTCTCCCATGGGCATGATTCTGCAATCAGCTTCTGCAGTTCCATCTGTCTTTGGTCACCTCATGTTACAACCTCACTCCATCCATCTCCCATGGCCGTCCACAGAGCCAGCGAGCAAACCTTCCAGCCTGCCTCGCCTTCCAAGAGGAAGAATTAACCAACACAAGGGTCAAGCCAAATTCCTCTGGTTGAACTCCAAAACAGATGTCAGACTCAATCCAGTATCTAGCCCAACTGTTCCTTGGCATAGTTGGTGATGACAATCATTTGATTTAATTTACCTGTTTTAAACCAATCTGCATTGTCTTATTTAGACACACCTAGAATGCTAATGATTATCTTTTTTAAAAAATGTGGCTACTGCTAGACTATTCAATTTCTCCATTCTTCCCAAAGTCTGTAGACCTAGCAATGCAATGTTTAAGGCAACTACTATATTTTGCTGTCTACGATGCACTGTTTTTTGCCCAAAGTTTTGAGGGAAAAATAAGGATGTGCATTACACATGGGTAGTATGAACTCTAGATCTATCTCAATGTTTTAATTTTATTTATACTTATGCATTAAAAGTATAACTCTGTTAACAAATAAATTCTAAAGTTCTTTTATAAGATCCAAAAAGTACCTACCTGTAAAGAAAGAAAAACTTGAATTAAAAAATTAAAATGAAAGATTTTTTTATCCTGAGAGTTTGGACCAAAAATGTGGGTGCACATTATACATGTACATTAGCAGAATGTGGTATGTCAGGAGTAACTGATTAGAAACTTTTCTTGCTAAAGAAATCCTCAATAAAATACCTTTGTCTCTCTTTTTTAACATGTGGCCCTTCACTTCTGTTACCTAAACAAAGCTAGCCTCTATGGTAAAAGATAAAGTTTAAAACAAACAAAAATGTTTCCTGTACTATATGATCAGTTGCCCTTCTTGCTGAGGGTAGACGCTTCATTAGAGTTTCCTATTTGGCCTTCCTTCTGAATCCATCAGTTTTGTATCTCAGATGTTAGAAAAGTAATAAAAATTTGTTCTGGCTCCTTCTATCAGGCTAGACCCAATAGTTCAGAAGTCAACATCCAAAGAGCAGAGGGTAACACCAAAAACATCATGAATCCAATAAAAAAGGCTAGAGAAGAATAACAAAAAGTAGGATAAACTAGTGGGTTTGAAATCAGGATAACCAAATCTAGGAAAGAAATGTCTTGTGCATGTAATAGGCAACTGCAATATCTTTCCTAATTATAAAAGTCCCAATTCAATTAAAGTCTGCCTTTGGTGTGCCAGACATTGGCTGGATGCTGCAAGATGGAAAGATAAGTAAGACACAGTTTTTGCACTCTGGTTAAGAGTGGAGACAGATAGCCTAAAGAGACAGAAAATTGTATTACCATAATACTAATCATTACTTCATCTAATGTTGGGGGCCTGAAAAACTATTGAGGAGGACAGTGAAGTGTGAGCACAAGTTTGTGGCCCGAATGGGAGCCATAAAGACAGTCTGAATGGCAAAAAATACAGCATGCCTATTTGTAGATATTATGCTAAGAAATGGTAGGAAGGTGGACCAAAAAAAAAAAAAAAAAAAAAAGGAGAAACAAGTTAGAGAAGGACAGTATACCCTAAGGAACTGGGATTTGATCAGTGCACCCTCCAGTCAACCATCCCACACAATTCACAATCCCCTCACCAAGGCTGGCTTTCTCACGCTTTTATTTCTTTGCTCATGTTTCTTCTGCCTGGAATGAACTCAGTCTGTTCATCTTGACAACATTTTAATCTTCCTTGTAGACTTTTTTCTAACCTCCCCCTCTAGGCGAGGACTTTATTAAAGACCCTCCCTCAACCCCCGCCCTCCACCACAGTATAGGAGAATAAAAGAGATTCAGATATACAGCTCAGAAGCAATTAATAAAACGACAACAAGCTAAAAAATAGCCAGATTTGAAATCTAATTATAGCCCAACAAACACTAGAGAATCAATTTAAAAGCTTTTATCATTTATTAGACTTCAGTGAGTGGCCATATGCAATGTAAAAAATGTGAAAATGTGAAAAAAAATCAGATTTCCTATATGCCAGCAGTAATCATTTAAAAGACAAAATGGAAGTAAAATTGCATTAACAAAAGTAAGCAAAAAATATCAACTACCTAAAAAAAAGAAAACCTTAAAAATATGTAAAGACTCTTTATAAAAGAAACTACAAAATTGGGGATAAAGATTTGAGCAAATAATGTTTCTTCATGGGAAGGTTTAATTTTACTAACATGTTAGTATATTATAAAAGTAAGGCTTAAGATTATTCACATAATCTAAATCAAAAATCCACTTAGTCTGAATATTTGCTAAAATGAGTCTGAAGTTCCTCTAGAAATAGTTAAGAAATAGTCCTTCTGTGTGGAAAAGAATATACAGTGTTCACTTAGCTTCACCATCACTAAACTACCTTATAAAACTGTGGTCATTTAATAAACACACCAGTGGCACAAAAAAAAGAGACAGTCTACTGAAAAACTGAAGGAATAGTCCATAAATAAATAAGTTATTAATAGTTAAAGTGTGCACTACAAGGCAATATGAAAAGCTTTTATTAGTAAGTAAAAGAGGCTGTAAAATTGTGAAACTACTTGTAAAACAAAACAAAACTTTAGTACAATTCACATCAAGATAAATTCCGGTTATACTAAAGAACTAAGTATAAAAGTAATTAGAAGAAAATGCAAATGAATATCTTAAAGCTGTCCCTGGGTGGGAAAAAATAGTTTCTGAACAAAAAAGCAATAGAAGAAACCACAAAAGAAGTGCTAATAAATATAAATATATAAAAATGAAAAATTTTATACACCAAAAAATAATAATAGATGAAATAAAATCGTGTGAAAAAACAGACAGAAATAAGAGAAAGGCTAATTACATTAATGTAGAATTAGCTCTTAAAAACTAATAAAAAAAAGTAAAATATGATAAAGGAGATAAAAATAAAATTCACACAAACAAAGAAATATAAAAGATCTCACTTGTAAGTGGAATCTGAAATAATTAAACTCATAGAAAATAGAATCACAGTTAGCAGGGTACTCAGGGGAGGAAGATATAAAGAGATACTAGTGAAGGAGTACAAAGTTTCAATTTATTAAAAATAAAGAAAGAAGAGAAAATATTAAGACTAATAAAGAGATGTTTTATGTACAGATGTCACTAGTAATAAAAGAAATGGGGGGAAGATGTTATAAATTGGAAATCACTGAAAAGTATGATAATACAATGTTTGCAGCAGTTAAATAAATAAATATGTTATTGTGTGTATGAATAATTCTAACTTTATAGAAAGCAATGGGCAATAAACCTAAGAACATTAAAAATACACAAGCGGTGCCTGTGGCTCAAAGGAGTAGGGCACTGACCCCATATGCTGGAGGTGGTTTGTTTGAGCCCAGACTGGGCCAAAAACTGCAAAAACAAAGATACACTAAAATTCTAGCTTCAAGGTAGAGCAGAAAAAACATTTTGCCTTTTAGCCTTTCAAAAGTAATCATAAGACATAAAGAAAATGTAACAGAACCAAAATTTTCATTTTCCAAGAAACTAGAAAATAATTTAAGATATGATCATAATATGTAAAATTAAAATGCAGATGTAGAAATAATAAATGATTAGCAGGGTGTAAGAAAGTCAAAGCTAAGTGGATGGCTTAGACTTCCATGGAAATCCAGAGTCTAGCTAGGCACGGTTGCTCACACCTGTAATCCCAGCACTCTGGAAGACTAAGGTGAGTGGATTGCTTGAGCTCAGGAGTTCAAGATCAGCTCAGCACCAGTATCACAGTGGTTATGTTGCCAGCCACATGCACTGAGGCTGGAGGATTCGAACCCGGCCTGGGCCAATGAAACAACATGACAACTACAACAACAACAGCAGCAGCAGCAGCATCAAAAAACAGTGAGAGTGTTGTGCCAAGTGCCTGTAGTCTCACCTACTTGGGAGGCTGAGGCAAGAGAATTGCTTAAGCCCAAGAGTTTGAAGTTGCTGTGAGCTGTGATGCCACAGCACTCTACCAAGGGTGACATAGTGAGACTCTGTCTCAAAAATAAATAAAATGAAATAAAATAGAAAGACCATCCTGACCAAGAGTGAGACTCTGTCTCTACTAACAACAGAGAAACTAGCCAGGCACTGTGGTGGGTGCCTGTGGTTATCAGCTACTCAAGAGGTTGAGGCAAGAGGATCACTTGAGCCTAAGAATTTGAGGTTGCTGTGAGCTATGACACCACAGCACTCTATCCAGGGTGACAGAATAAGACTCTGTCTCAGACAAAAAAAAAAAAAAGAAAGAAAAGAGGAGAAGAGAAGAAAAGGAAAAGAAAGCAAGGGTCCATGCTGCTTCTGTTTTTCTTTATCACCATCCTCACTGTGATTATTCAGTCTTTCCAATTGTCTCATGGTCCCAGAGTGACTGCTCAAGCTTCAGCCATTGGATCTATGTTCCAAGCAGGAAAAAGGAGGAATGGAGAAAAGTCAAAATTAATTTATTCGCTAGCTGAGTTAGTTTCCTTTAAAGATCTTTTCCCTTTACATAACTTCCATTTAACAAATCGTAGTAAAACACAGTTCTTTAGCTAGGACAATTGGCATTATCTAATATATAGAAGACAGTTGGTAAGCAAAAATGGGAACATGCATTTTGGCTAGAAATTTTAGTTATTGCCTCAGAGGTCATTAGATAATACAGAAAAAAATGAAGAATCAGAAGATAAGGTAGTGATGCATAAACATTCTTTAGAAATACGGAGGCAAAAACCATCAGAATTTGAAAGGTTTTGTCTTTGGGGGAAGAAGCAACATAAAAAGGAAGAAATAAAAGTATTAATGTTTTCTTTTTATTACAACACTCTGAGTATTCTCCAACTTTTTATACTATAGTCATGAACTCATTTATTTAAATAAAATATATTTTAAAAAATAATTTTAAACAGAGAAGTGATAGAAATAAGGCAGATGCAAAGTTGCACAATTAGTAAATCAATTAAAAAGCAAACTAAAAGAACAATGAATGGCCGGGCGTTGTGGTGGGCGCCTGTGATCCCAGCTACTTGGGAGGTGGAGGCAGGAGACTCGCTTGAGCCCAGGAGTTGGAGGTTGCTGTGAGCAGTGAAGTCATGGCACTCTACTCAGGGTGATAGCTTGAGGCTCTGTCTCAAAAAAAAAAAAAGAAAGAAAGAAAGATAGAAACTGAGGCAAGAGGATAACTTGAGGTTGGGCGCCTGTGGATCAATCGGCTAAGGTGCCAGCCACATACACCTAAGGTGGTGGGTTCGAATCCCCAGCCCGGGCCTGCCAAACAACAATGATGGCTGCAACCAAAAAATGGCCAGGTGTTGTGGCAGGTGCCTGTGGTCCCAGCTACTTGGGAGGCAGAAGCAGGAGACTCGCTTGAGCCCAGGAGTTGGAGGTTGCTGTGAGCTGTGACGCCATGGCACTCTACCCAGGGGGATAGCTTGAGGCTCCATCTCAAAAAAAAAAAGTAACAAAGATATTTGTACCAGAATGTTTATTGCTGCCAATTCATAATTGCTAAGTCATGGAAGAAGCCCATTGACCCACGAATGGATCAATAAATTGTGGTATATGTACACCATGGAATATTATGCAGCCCTAAAGAAAGATGGAGACTTTACCTCTCTCATGTTTACATGGATGGAACTGGAACATATTATTCTTAGCAAAGTTTCTCAAGAATGGAACAAAAAGTATCCAATGTACTCAGTCCTACCACAAAACTGATTTATAGCTTTCATGTGAAAGCTATAACCCAATTATAGCCAAAGAATATGGGGAAAGGGGAAAGGGAGGGGAGGGGGCTAATTGGTGGGACCACACCTATGGTGCATCTTTCAAGGGTACATGTAAAACTTACTAAATGTAGAATATAAATGTCTTAACACAATAACTAAGAAAATGCCATGAATGCTATGTTAACCAGTTTGATGAAAATATTTCAAATTGTATATAAATCCAGCACATTGTACCCCATGGCCGCATTAATGTACACAGTGATGATTTAATTTAAAAAAAGAAAAAAAAGCACAAATCAAAAGCATTCTGAGATATCACCTAACTCCAGTGAGATTAGCCCACATCACAAAGTCCCAAAGCTGCAGATGTTGGCGTGGATGTGGAGAGAAGGGAACACTCTACAATGTTGGTGGGATTACAAACAAATACAACCTTTATGGAAAGAAGTATGTATAATTCTTGAAGAACTAAAAGTCAACCTTCCTCTTGATCCCACAATTCCATTAACTAGGTATCTACCCAGAAGAACAAAATCATTTTGCCACAAAGATGTGCACCATGACAATTAAAAAAAATAGGATTTAATTAAACTGAAAAGCTTCTGTACAGCTTTGGAGACAACAACCAAAGCAAATAGGCAACCTACTCAATGGGAAAAGATATTTGCATATTTTGAATCAGACAAAAGCTTAATAACTAGTATCTATACAGAACTTAAATTAATCCACAAGAAAAAAACCAACAATCCATACATCAGTGGGGAAGAGAGATGAACAGAACCTTCTCTAAAGAAAACAGATGAATGGCTAGCAAACACATGAAAAAATGCTCATCATCCCTAATTATAGAGAAATGCAAATCAAAACCACCCTGAGATGTTATCTAACCCCAGCAAGAATGGCCCATATCACAAAATCTCAAAACTGCATATGCTGGTGCGGATGTGGAGAGAAAGGAACACTTTTACACTGCTGGTGGGACTGCAAACCAATACAACCTTTTTGGAAGGAAGTATGGAGAAACCTCAAAGAACTCAACCGGGACCTCCTATTTGATCCTGCAATCCCATTACTGGCCATCTATCCAGAAGGTAAAAATCCCTTTTATTATAAAAACACTTGTACTATTGCAGCTCAATTTACAATCACTAAAATGTGGAAACAACCTAAATGCCCCTCAACCCAGGAATGGATTGGCAAGCTGTGGTATATGTATACTATGGAATACTATTCAGCCACTGAAAAAATGGAGATTTTGCAGCATTTGCATTA
>CAUYQV010142668.1:0-20863 GCA_963574575.1 Galagoides demidoff
GCCTGTGGTCCCAGCTGCTTGGGAGGCTGAGGCAGGAGACTCGCTTGAGCCCAGGAGTTGGAGGTTGCTATGAGCTGTGATGCCATAGCACTCTACCCAGGGGGATAGCTTGAGGCTCTGTCTCAAAAAAAAAAAAAAAAATTCTAAATTCTCCTCATTGTACTGCCTGCCACCCCCTGCTCTGTTAAATGAAATTTTGCCAACTTGGCCAATCTCAAACTACCATCATTTGATTATAACATTCAATCTAGAAATATTGTTTGTGATTTACAGTACTAGACGAATATCAGATTTGCTCACAGCAGTGTGGGCTGCAAACCTGAGAAAATAAAACAAGGAAAGTTCGTTGCCTTTGGCGGCATGTGTGGCTCACTGGGTAAAGCACCGGCCCCATATACTGAGGGTGGCAAGTTCAAACCTGGCCCTGGCCAAACTGCAACAACAAAAAAATAGCTGGGCGTTGTGGTGGGCGCCTGTAGTCCCAGCTACTCAGGAGGCTGAACAAGAGAATTGCCTAAGCCCAGGAGTTGAAGGTTGCTGTGAGCTGTGACACCACAGCACTCTACCGAGGGTGATAAAGTGAGACCCTGTCTCTAAAAAAAAAAAGAGAAGAAAGTTTGTTGCCCATGGGAAACCTTTGGAGCTGCCCTAGATGTTTAGTTCCAGTCAGAACTCTTTGCTCAGCTCCTCTGTCCAATATGATGGAGTCTTTTGGGTGTCTACAGGTTCCCCAGGAACTAAAGAGGTTCTAACTTGATGGCCTGAAACACCTTAACGTCTTAGAGTATTAAGGATGTTAAAGTTGGCTCAGCACCCATAGCACAGTAGTTATAGCACCAGCCACATACACCAAGGGTGATGAGTTTAAATCCAGCCTGGGCCAGCTAAACAATACTGTCAACTGCAACAAAAAATAGTCAGGCATTGTGGCAGGCACCTATAGTCCCAGCTAATTGGGAGGCTGAGGCAAGAGAGTCACTTAAGCCCAAGAGTTTGAGATTGCTGTGAGCTGTGATGCCATGGCACTCTACCAAGGCACGACATAGTGAGACTCTGGCTCAAAAAAATAAAAATAAAAATAAATAAGGACCTAATGTCTTAGCATAGTGTTTTTCAACCTTTTTTATCTCATGGCACACTTGAGCCTATAGTTAAACTTCCATAGCACACTTGAATTATGTTGATCCAAAAAAAGAATAAAAGAAAAAGAATATACTTACTATGCTTTGAACTTCTTTTGAAAATAATTTATGATCTTTAAAAATTTTCACAGCACACTGGTTGAAAATCACTGTCTTAGAGTGTTAACTAAGGTTCCTTCAGGAGCAACCACCTCATTGTGCAGGTGAGGAAATGAGCCCAGAAAGGTGGGCACTTTCTTTGTTGTCATACAGTAAGATGGCAATAGTAGAGCCTTCTAGATTGCTAGATTGCTTCCCATCACAACCCTGTGAGAGGCAGTGAGCGCTAGAAGGTGACAAGGTCACAAAGAGAGAACTGTGGATGGAGGTGGTGGGTCTGTGTATCTGCCTGCAGTCCAGGAGTCATCAGTGAGATGCCTGCCAGGGAAAGGGAGGGATGTGGACAGCTGAGGGGGCACCCAATCTCTCTGTGCATCAGATAAGGCAACTGACTGCTTTACAGGCTTCAGTGCCTAGGTCCCCAGATGTTTCTGTGTGCTTGTCATCTCTCCTCTCAGTATGTACACAGTAACAGTACAAGATACTGGGAAGGCAGTGCAACATTTTTTTTTTTAACCTCAAGTGTCTACATGACACAATCAAGACATGCTTAATTGTAATGACCAATACTCCTGGCACATACAAGTGGACATCCTGAGTCACTTATTTATGCTCCTAAGTTTGCAGAATAACCTTGCACTCTCTCTGTGTTTGACAATACAAACCACACAGATTGAAAAATAAATTTTCTGCCACCTTTGGCTTGCTTGCTTTCTATCCAAAGGCTGCTGCATGCCTACACAGCATTCGAAACTCACTCTTCGCTTGGGATTCAGGAAAACATTTGCTTTCTTAATGCAGATTCTGCATGTCCTACTGAAACTGAGCTCTCAACTGTGAACAGTCCAACTAAAACCAGGATACACTGACCGGATTCCTTTTGAGTCAGGAAATGAGAGCCAGACTCCCCCATATGTCTCTGTGGACGCTGGAGCCGGTTTCCCTTCCTGGGCAGATGAAAGGGTGAGGTCATCGCATATGATTGAGTGGTGAAGAAACTCAGCCTTCCAGAAACTAAGACCAAGCATGTCTCACAAGAAAACATTTTGGAAGCCAGGTTTTAATCAACAACGTTGAATAAATCACTGATTTTAAAAGACCGGTAAATTCCAACAGCAGTCTGTCTGGATTTGTTCTAAAACTTAAGGCATACGTTTCGCTTGTAAATGAGAATCCCCAACAATGCCGGCACAAAAGACAAAGCAAACCCAATCTTAGTAACAGGAACCACGAAAAGGAAAAGAAAAGTTAAGTAAATAAAACAGTTCATGTTTATCCTCAGCAATTTTGTTTAAAAAAAACAAACTCTGTAACAGTTCAGCACCCTCCACAAGGAAGGTGTGTCTTAAGCCTCCCAGAAGAGGATCTTGGCTGGTGCGGCCTGGCCCTGTTCCCAGGGAAGAGTACGCAGCGGGATTAGACTTGGCAGACGCAAGCATCGTGCTTCACCCGTCTGCACGGTCAGCAGGCTGCAGAGCCGTCCAAGAAGACAGCTCTATCATCCCTGTGACCTGCAGGACTCGGGTGAGGGGCACCCTGACACCACAGTCTCTGCCCTCTTCCAGTATCTGGTTCTTGTCTGGTGGGTACAGGTTTGAGCATTTACACATTTAGCCAAACAACCCTCTTGTACAAGTCTGTTGTACCCAGACCCTCAGTGGTACACTGTTGTTGTTTTTTTTTTATAATAGACTTCTTTTTCAGAGCAGTTTCAGTAGGTTCAAAGCAAAATGGAGCAGAAAATACAGAGTTCCTGTACCCAGGCCTCACATATGCACAACATCATTCTCGATATTCCCTACCAGAGTGGTCTATTTGTTATAATCAATGAACCTGACACATTGTCATCACCTAAGCCTATAGTTTACCTTAGTGCTACCTTTGGTGTTGAACATTCTATAGGTTTAGACAAACGTATAATGACATGTAGCCAATAATATAGTATCATACAGAGTACTTTCTCTGTCCTAAACATCCTCTGTGCTCCAACTAGCCATCTTTCCCTCCCCTGACACTTGGCAGACTCTGATCTTTTTACTGTCTGCATAGTTTTGCCTTTTCTAGAACATCATGAAGTTGGAATCATATAACAGGTATCCCTTCCAGACTGGCTCCTCTTGCTTAATAAATATGCACATTCCTTTTTGGAGGCCATATTTCCATCTCCTAGTAAAGAGCAGGACTGGTTACATAATTTATATAGCCCTATACAAGGCAAAAAGGTGAAGCCTCTTGTTCAAAATTATTGAGAATTTCAAGACAGTAACAACAGAGCATGAAGCCAAGAGCCAGAGCCTTCTGAGGGATGGGCCCTGTGAAACTGTGCAGGTGAAAGCTGGGGAAGCCATCCTGCTAAAGAGCAAGTTGTTTTTGTTTTTGTTTTTATTAAGTCATAGCTGTGTACATTAATGCAATCATGGGGTACAGTGTGCTGGTTTTATATACAATTTGAAATATTTTCACCAAATTGGTTAACATAACATTCATGGCATTTTCTTATTGTGTTAAAAAGAGCAAGGTTTTTGTTTTCGTTTTTTTTTTTGAGACAGAGCCTCAAGCTGTCCCCCTGGGTACAGTGCCGTGGCATCATAGGTCACAGCAACCTCCAACTCCTGGGCTTAAGCAATTCTCTTGCCTCTGTCTCCCAAGTAGCTGGGACCACAGGCACCCACCACAACACCCGGCTATTTTTCGGTTGCAGTCATCATTGTTGTTTGACGGCCCAGGCTGGATTCAAACCCTCCACCTTAGATGTATGTGGCTGGCGCCTTGGCCACTTGAGCCACAGGCACCAAGCCAAAAGAGCAAGGTTTTAAAGCAAGTGCCCAACATGAGAGTGAGTCCTTTGTCTTGCTCAGATTCCGTAAAGCTGGGAAATATAAACAAAAGAGTTTATTATTTTTTGTTTACACAATGCTTTAACAGTTGCCCTGAGCCTCAATGCTCAAGAGTTTTCTCAACATAGCTTGAAATACAAGGACAAAGTCAGGGCATCTACTGGTTCCTTCCTAAATTTTGTCAGAACGCCATCAAAATGGAGTACCTCAGAGGCATTCGGCTCTGCTGCACAGAGCCCCTCAGTGCCCATGGGCTGGCAATATATACTATTTATTGGTAAAAGGAAAACAGGCACTCTTTTCAAAGACAAATCCTTGCATTGTCTTACCAATGATGACAAGGCAAGCTTATATATGTCCAGACAACAAGAAACTAATTATTTAGCGAGCACTGTGGCGGAGTAGTTATCCTGTTTCCTGCTCACACAAGTGAAATACGTGGGTCTCCAGGAAAGCAGGGTCCTACGGAACCAGGCTGCAGCACAAGACAGGCACTGGGCTGAGGAGCACCCTTTCGTTCTGGTTCCCATGTTATTACAATGTTATTGTAAACTCAGCCATGGGCACCATAGCTGTGACTGCCTCTTGCTTTCTCTGAAATGCTGGTACTTTTGAATTCGTGTGGCAGTGCAGAAAACTGAGCATGTTCCATCTCACATGGGGCAGATCTATGCGGTAAACTTGGGGTGGGATGAAGGCTACAGAGGGGCTGAGGAAACTAAAGGAGTTGCCCTCGGGTAGGTGTGCCACACCAGCACACATGCACACAAAGGCCCAGGGCTCAGGGCTGCAGTAACAAAGTCCCACAGACTAGTTAGCTTAGGACAGAAATTTATTCTCTCTCACAGTTCTGGAGGCTGGAAGTCTGAGGTCAAGGTGTCAGCAGGGTTGGTTTCCCCTGAGGCCTCTCTCCTTGGCTTGTCAGTGTCTGAGTCTTCTTGCATCCTCTCATGGTCCTTTCTCTATGTGTGTTTGTGTCCATCCTCACCTTCTCTTCTGATAAGGACACCAGCCATTCTGATCAAGGCCCACCCACATGACCTCAGCTGAACTCAATGACATCTGTAAAGAACCTGTCTCCAAATACAGTCACATTCTGAGGACAAACAATTCAGCCTATAACAGAAGGTAATTTAAGTTCTCCTCTGAGACGAAGAGCAAGTGACCTGACATTCAGAATTTCTGTAATTGTGTTTTATAAAATTGTCCTTTATATGTTCTATATTGTTTATCTCCCTCCCATTTATATTTCCACCGGAAATTCAATTGTTTTAAATTTCCTAGGAAGTCCTTTTACTCTTTTCCATCACTATAAGTATTTTTCTCTCATAGACCAATAGCATTTGATGGTTCTTTTACACAGCTAAATGATCAAGCTACTTCATCTTTTGTTATTTTATTTATGTTATTTATTTATTTATTTATTTTTTGAGACAGAGTCTTACTATGTCATCCTCAGTAGAATGCCCTGGTGTCACAGCTCACAGCAATCTCAAACTCTTGAACTTAAGTGATTTTCTTGCCTCAGCCTCCCAAGTAGCTGGGACTATAGGTGTCTGCCATAATGCTCGGCTATTTTTTGTTGCAGTTGTCATTGTTGTTTAGTTGGCCCAGGCTGGGTTCAAACCCACCACCCTCAGTGTATGTGGCTGGCGCTATAACCACTGTATTATGGGTACCAAGCCTGATTTATTATTATTTTTTTAAGAGACAAAGACTCCCCCTGTCATCCAGGCTGGAGTGTAGTGATGCAATCATACTTTACTGCAGCCACCCCCTTCTGGGCTCAAATGATCTTCCCACCTCGGCCTCCCAAGTAGCTGGGACAACAGACACACATCATTACACCTAGCTAATAATTAACTTTTTTATAAAGCTGTGGTATCACTATGTTGCCCAGGCTGACCTTAAACTCCTGGACTCACACATTACTCCTGCCTTGGCCTTCCAAAGTGCTAAGATTATAGAAGTGAGGGGCAGGCATGATGGCTCACACCTGTTATCCTAACACTCTGGGAGGCCGAGGTGGGTGGATTGCCCTGAGTCAAGACCAGCCTGAGCTAGAGCAAGCACATCTCTAAAAATAGCCAGGTGTTGGGTGGCACCTGTAGCTCAAAGGAGTAGGGCTCCGGCCCCATATGCTGGAGGTGGTGGGTTCAAACCCAGGCCCTGCCAAAATCTGCAAAAAAAAAAAAAGCCAGGCATTGTGCTAGGCACCTATAGTCCCAGCTATTTGGGAGGGTGAGACAAGAGAATCACTTGAGCCCAAGAGATTTGAGGTTGCTGTGAGCTATGATGCCACAGCACTCTACTGGGGGCCACAAAGTAAGACTCCATCTCAAAAAAAAAAGCATAGAGATACCTTAATATAGTTAGTAGAGTTAAAAAGTATGAATCTCCAAATTCTTTGTGAGTTTAAATCTAGCTCTACCCTTCCCAACTGTGTGGGTAGCTCTACCCTTCCTAGCTGTATGACCTTGGGTTCATACTTAGCCTCTCTGTGCCTAATTTGTAAAACAGGACACATATGGGTATTCACCTCCTAGCATTAGCCTGAAAATTAAGTGAAATAATACCCATAAACATGTTTATCTTAGAGTGTTTAATGATTAGCATGTGCTATTGTGGCACCCAGAGGTTGTATTACAAAAATACATATTGTTGAATTGGTTTACAGAGTGGTTCTACAAAGCTGCCAACAGGAACATGCGGTTTTTCAAGTTTACCACATCCACACGTCAATATATCATTCTTTACAAAAAAGAAGCTAACTGAAACAGTGTGGAATGGCACCTTTGTTTTTTGTTTGTTTGTTTTGAGATAGATCTTGGTCTGTCACTTGGGCTAGCTCACAGCAACCTCAAACTCCTGGACTTAAGCGATACTCCTGCCTCAGCCTCCCATGGTGCTAGGATTACAGTTGTGAGCCACTGTTACTGGCCAACGGTATCTTTATATACTCTTTTTTTCCTATTCTTTATGTACTTTAAATTGTATTATTTTGTTTTCAAGGGAGTTGCAATTTCTCCCACATTTTCTGGGAAATTTTACTAATCATAGTTCATTTCTGTTCATTGTTTTTTTTTTTCTGTTTATCCCTCCCTTCACCACAAGAGGAAATATTTTAAAATACTTTGTCATTATCAAAGACACTATTTTAAATCATGTGAAAATCTCTTTTTTCATTCTCCTATGAAATACAGTGAATGCTTCTGTGACTTATACATCCATTAACATTGCATGGGAGGCCTGCATATCACTCTTTGGAATCAGAGAGCCGCAGAGCTAGAGGGGGAGCCCCACTCTTTAGGGAGACCACTGAAAGAGGGATCTGAGTCCTCAGGGTGCATGGCCAGGCCCATGGCAGCCCACGGTCCCTAGGACATTCCTGGCCATAATGGAATTGCATCAGGTACATACTTCACTTGTGAAAATGTGATTACATCTGTTACAGATAAAGGAAAGACAATAGATAAAGGAATGCCTTTCCTTATTATTCCCGGCTGTTGTCTGCGAGGAACTGGGACTTGGTTATTTAATCCCACTATAGGTGTTTTCAGTAGTAATGTTATGCCTCTTATTTTCTAATTGCATGCTCCCTTGCAACACTGGTCTGTAAGAAGGAACTCTGCTGTATATCCACTGGTTTATTTTTCAAAACGAAATTGGAATTATTTTTCAAATTTCTTTAAAAAACAAAATCTCCCAAAGACCTTCTACAGTCGTAGTGACTAAACACATGGCTCACAGCTGGGCTCTGTGGCCTTGAGCAGATCTCCAAGCCTCTGTTTTCAGTGTGAGGACGCCAAGGGTATCCCCTTTATAGATAGTCCACTATCAAGATGCAGCACAATTATTTAGAAACCAACTTCCAGCACAGTTTCTTTTGTGCCCCCCCCCCCCAGGGGCTCTGAGCCCCTGTATCCAGAAGCTGCACTGGTATTCTACTCCCACCAGAACTGTGAGGGTCCAGGCGCCCCTGTCCTCTGTATCAGCCCTTCCTGGAAGATGCCCTCACTGACAAGCTCAGGTTCCAGCCACTCACTCAGGGCCATGCTCCATGCCCCCAGCGACTCCCCAGGGCCACATCTGCACTGCACCAGGGCCTCTGTGGCTGCCGCATGACAGAGTTAAGACTGCCCACAGAGGCAGCATCTCCAGACCAAGCCCCAGGTACTGTAGTTTAAAACTGTTTTTGCCAGGCTCAGTACCTGTAGCTCAAGCGGCTAAGGTGCCAGCCACATACACCAGAGCTGGTGGGTTCAAATCCAGTCCAGGCCTGCCAAACTACAATGACAACTAAACCAAAAAACAGCCGGACATTGTGGCAGGCACCTGTGTCCTAGCTACTTGGGAGGCTGAGGCAAGACAATCGCTTAAGCCCAGGAGTTGGAGGTTGCTGTGAGCTGTGATGCCACAGCACTCTACCCAGGGCTCTGTCTCAAAAACAAACTAAATAAATAAATAAAACCGTTTTTGACTCATCGTGAACCCCAAGGGATGACCTGTCCTTGTTTGCCAGTGTCCAGGACCTTAACTGGGAGGACTCAATGGCCAGAGGCTGGTTTGGAGGTTTCTCTGCTTTCATGCCTGCTGCTCCAAGGCTGGTTCCATTAACACTGCCCACTAGAGCAACAACATGTGTCTTACCAAAGCTGGCACTTGGGTCTCAAGGAAGAGCAAGTATATCAAGAACACCAGAAGAAGCTCGGCGCCCATAGCTCAGCGGATAGAGTGCCGGCCACATGCACCAGGGCTGTCGTGTTTGAACTGAGCCCCAGCCAGCTAAACAAACAAACAAACTAAATAAATTGCTGGGCGTTGTGTTGGGCGCTTGTAGTCCTAGGTACAAGGGAGGCTGAGGGAAGAGAATTGTTTGAGCCCAAGAGTTTGAAGTTGCTGTGAGCTATGACGCTGTGATGCTACAGAGGGCGACAAAGTGAGACTCTGTCTCAAAAAAGGAAAAGAAAAGAAAACCAAAAGAAAACCGTGTGGGCTTTTCTGGCCTCACCTCCCAAGTCAGGCACCATCACTGCTCCTACATTTGGTGAGTTATGAGAAAGTCACGAGGGCCAGCCTGACCAGGTCGTGACATGGTCACATGCAAAAGATCTGTGCGATGGGAGTTATTGCTGTGATTGTCTCTGGGCAATGCAACCTGCTTACAGTTTCCTTCTCAGAATAATGTTTTTATTGAGTAAACAAAATACCCAGAATTACAAAGGAAACCAATTGTACAATTTAAACACATCATTTGTGGTATTGTAATACATGTGCTTCTTTACTAACACATTAGGAAAGCAAGATCTGGTGCTGGGACTAATTGCCACTAGTTAACCAATTTCTAGGTTGCAATGAACTTGGGTGATATTTTGAGAAACCTGCCATGACTGTGATGTGTATTTCTCGGTGGTTTCTATCGGTGACAGAATTACAAGTCCAGCAAAACCTAGTGGCTTATGGCTTACATTCATAATTGAATTTTCTTTTGTTTGTAAAATTTGTATTGAGATTACAGGTAGAGATTAATTTAAGGAGAATTGGCATTTTAAAATTTTCTGTCTTTTGACCCCAGAATATCATCTCATCTATTCAAATTCAAATTTTGTTTTGTTCCTTCTGTGTGTTTCTGCATATGTATTTTTATATACTTCCTGTTAATATTACTTCTAAATATTATTGTCTGTGTACCTATTATAAATGACATATTTTTTCCAAGTACATTTTCGAATTAGAATTTATTTTTATGTAGAATAACTATCTATTGATTTTCTTTTTCTTTTCTTTTTTTTTTTTTTTTTTTTGAGACAGAATCTAACTCTGTTGCCTTGGGATTGAGTGCTGTGGCATCATAGCTCTCAACTCTTGGGCTCAAGCTATCCTCTTGCTTCAGCCTCCTGAGTAGCTGGGACTACAGGCACCTGCCACATGCCCAGCTAATGTTTTTTTCTTTTTAGTAGAGACAGGATCTTGCTCTAGCTTAGGCTGATCTCAGCCTCCCAAAGTGCTAGGATTATAGGTATAAGCCACTGTGCCCGGCTTTATCTATTGATTTTCTTACATAAACTTTAATTGCACTGCGTTTTCCTGGGCCTTCCATGTGTGCTATCATATATTACCTGGTAATTTAGTCTTCTCCTGACTAAGTTTCACATCTTATATTTTATGCCTTGGTTTACTGGATTTACTTCCAGGACAATATTAAAGAGGTCATATTGAGTTTACTTTCTTGCTCCTGACTTTTCTTGTTTTTAGAATCTTAGCATTAACCATTGTACTGCCTTCTGGCTAAGATATCAATAATGAGAGACTGAAAATACTAAAGGACAATGGCCAGATTATATATAAAAACAGGACTCTGGGTGGTGCCTGTAGCTCAGTGGGTAGGGTGCCAGCCACATACACCAAGGGTGGTGGGTTCAAACCTGGCCTGAACCTGCTGAACAACAATGACAACTGAAACAAGAACAAAAAACAGCCACTCATTGTGGTGGACACCTTTAGTCCCAGCTACTTGGGAGGCTGAGGCAAGAGAATCACTTAAGCCCAAGAGTTTGAGATTGCCATGAGCTGTGATGCCACCGCACTCTACCAAGGGTGATATAGTGAAACTCTGTCTCAAAAAAAAAAAAAAAAGAAAGAAACAAAAACAAAAACAAAGGGTAGTGCCTATGGCTCAGTGAGTAGGGTGCTGGCCCCATATACTGAGGGTGGTGGTTTCAAACCTGGCTCCAGCCAAACTGCAACAAAAAGTAGCTGGGTGTTGTGGCAGGTGCCTGTAGTCCTATCTACTTGGGAGGCTGAGGCAAGAGAATCACTTAAGCCCAAGAGCTGGAGGTTGCTGTGTGCTGTGATGCCAGGGGGCGCTCTAAGGAAGGCAACAAAGTAACACTGTCTGCACTTGATCTTAGCCAAAAGGCTGAGAAGCAATGTGACACTCTGTCTGGACAAAAAAAAAAAAAAAAAAAAGAAAACTTTCCCACAACCTGCAGCCCAGCCCATGAGGTCAGACACTACTACTGTGTTTCCCCAAAAATAAGACGTACCCCAAAAATAAGCCCTAGCAGGATTTCTATGCATTTATTAAATATAAGCCCTACCCCAATAATAAGACCTAGTGATGGGCATAGCTATGCAGATATGCATTTCAGCACGGATAGGAAGACATCCCCTGAAAATAAGCCCTAGTGTGTCTTCTTGAGAAAAAATAAATATAAGACAGTGTCTTATTTTAGGGGAAAATGGTATCTGTAACAACCAGCACATGAAGTCATCCTGCCATGAGTCAGACTTGCTAGAAGTCAGGCCACTATCTCTAATAAGCAGCTCAGGAAGCCAAATAATAACCTCTGTCACAAGCCCCAAATTGCCAGAACTTACTGAATAAATGATAATTCTACTACTAAGCATTTACCCAAAGGATTTGAAAACAGTCTGTCAAAAAGATGTCTGCATTCTGTGTTCACTGCAGCACCATTCACCATAGCCAAGTTATAGAATCAGCCTAAGTGTCCATCAGCAGATGAATAGATAGGAAAATGTACATATTCACAACAGGATACTATTCAGCCTTAAGAAAGGACGAAGCTCTGTTATTTACAACAACACAGAGGGAACCAGAGAACTATAGTCTAAGTAAAATAAGCCAAACACAGAAAGAGAAATACCACATGTTCTCACTTGTATCTAGACGCTAAAACAATTGAATTCATAGAAACAGAGCAAAATGGTGGTAACAGAGGCTAGGGAGTGGAGGGAGAGCAGAGATGATAATCAAAGGGTGCAAATCCTCAGGAAGAAACAGTTTGATTTTTTTTTTGAGATGTATTGCACAGCATAATAAATATAACTAATAACTGAGTGCTAATAATCAAGCTAATAATCACTAGGAGAGTACATCTCAAATGTTCTCATCATAACAAATGTCAAATATTTGAGGTGATGGATAGGTGAATTGGCTTGGTTTAATCATTCCACATTGTGCTCACAAATCAAAACATCTCTTTGCACCCCATAAATAAATACAACTATAATTTGTCAATATGTAATTTTAAAATAAAAATAAATACAAATGTTGAATACAGGCTCAGCGCCTGTAGCTCAAGCAACTAGAGCGCCAGCTACATACACCGGAGCTGGAGTGTTTGAATCCAGCCCAGGTCCACCAAACAACAATGACAACTACAACCAAAAAATAATCGGGCGCTATGGCAGGTGCCTGTAGCCCCAGCTACTTGGGAGGCTGAGACAAGAGAATCACTTAAGCCTAAGAGTTAGAGGTTGCTGTGAGCTGTGACACCACAGCACTCTATCCAGGGCAACAGCTTGAGACTCTTGTCTCAAAAAAAAAAGAAAAAAATGTTGAATACTAACAGCTTTCCTGATTTTGCCCCCACTTCCAACTTCAGATCAATGCGAAAAAGCCAACCCCGTAACCAATCACACAGGAGGAGACCTTGTTCAGGTGAGCTGCCCATTTCCCCAGGCCAGCAGCTTCCAAGAGGACACACTGGGCCCTCCCTTTGTCCCCAGTGAACTATTCTCACTCCTGGGCCTATTTGTGAAGTTCTGCCAAAGCAGGTGATAGTGGCTGACTTAACTGCTAAAGCAAGCTCTGAATAAACAGCCTCTGCTTGTTCTGATTTGGGTGATTGATTTATTTCCATAGTAAATAAACAATGAAAAAATCAATATCCCAAAAAGATTCTTAGCTTTAAACTTATCCATAATTACTTTTTTTTATGTTTAACAAGGGTAAAATGTCCTTGTGATAATTTATATCCACAAAGAATGTTAATCCACAAACTCAAAGATAATCTACAAATTGCCTTTATTGGAATGTTAGAATGTTTGCTACAGAAAATTGCATTTCTTCGTTGAAATTTAGAAAGAATGTTTGTCATAGAGCACTGAATTTTGGCCAGGCATGGTGGCTCACACTTGTAATTCCAGCACTTCAGGAAACTGAGGAGGGAGGTTCACTTGATCTCAGGAGTTTGAGATGAGCCTGGGCAACATAGCAAGACTTTGTCTCTATTTTGAAAAAAAGAAAAAGGGAAAGGGGAAAAACTGCTTTTGTTTACCAATAATATCATTACCTATTCATCAACTCTGACCCCCTCAAACTTATGAACATAAACCCTACAAATATATAAAACTATAAATTATGCTGAGAAATGAGAAAAACACATCTAGATTTTCTTCCTGCTGACTTTTTCAAAACACAATATAAAATCTTGTTCTTGAACAATTTCAGATCTCTGTAACTTAATCTATATATTTAAAACAATCTCACAGGAATATTTTATGAAACTTGAGTAGGTAATTCTAAATTTCATTAGAAAAAGAAAACGCAAAGAAGTAGCCAAGAAAGTTTTTAAAAGAGGAAATGAAAGAGAGAATGTTCCTGCCAGACATAAAAGCATGCATCACTGCACATATATTACATGATACATTACACACATCCTAGCAATTCAAATATTGGCAGAGTTGGACACAAAATGATGGAATGAAACAGAGATTCTTGGAACAGTCATATCAGAAACTTAGATCTCTATCTCACATTGTACAAGTATAAATTCCTCACAGAATAACAGCACAAACATAAAAGGGTATAGGAGCACATTTTCCAAATTTGGGTAGAAGAAAGCCTTCTTAAGCAAGATATTAAAGCACAGGAATGATAGAAGTATGATTACTACATAGAACAAAAGATTCTAAACAAAGTAAAGAAAATGACAGAAAGCATATACCCACCAAGTCTATAAAAGGTTTATTTTCACAGGCTGTATTTATTTCAATTATGATACATCAACATTTTTTGAGAGAGAAAGAGTAGCAGTCTGCTGCCCTGGGTAGATGCTATGGCATCATAGTTCACAGCAACCTCAAAATCATGGATTCAAGCCATCTTCCTGCCTCAGCCTCTCAAGTAGCTGGGCCTACAGGCACCTGCCACAACACCTATTTAGCTTTTCTATTTTTAATAGAAGCAGGGTCTCACGCTTGCTCAGGCTAGTCTCAAACTGAGCTCAAGCAATACACCTACCTCAGCCTCCCAGAATGCTAGGATTACAATTGTGAGCCACCAAGCCTGGCCAGTCATTTTTTTAAACAGACAACCCAATAGGAAATTAGACAAAGGATATGAGTGGTCATACAAATGGCCTGTAATTGTATAAAAAGAGTTTTACCTTTAGTAATAATTGTGGGAATTGGCTAAAATATCTATGACGGAACATGTTATCTTTCTGAGATCGACTTACTCTGTGCGATAATGCACTATGGAAAAGAGAATAAACTGGTACAGCTTTTCTCAGGCAAGTGTCTATTACGCTTTGTAATGTGCACACCTGGAATAGGATGCATTATCACTTGCAAGTATTGGCCCCCATTCGCTGAGAGAAGAGTTCTCACGCAAATCCACAGCCCTGAGACTTTAAGGGCCCTCCCCTAAGGATAAGAGTACATTCTGTACTGCAAGGCCTAAAATTTCAAGTATCTTAACATCTTTGGGCTTCTTGGGGGCCTGTGAGTTCTCCTGTTCTTGCCAGATATGCCCCCTAACCAGTGGGAAAGTCTCCCTCCCTGGCTAGTTCCAGACCATCTGCATCCCTCCTGGTCCTTAACTTAATGGGTTTCACTTCACTGCCAGCCTGCCCAATTATTCAAAAAGCCAATCACGTTGTCCTAAGGGAACCAGACAGCACCACCCCCTCTTGTTGCTACAAAGCCTTCCCTGCTGAATGCAGTCCCTGCATGGCACGGGGTGTGCTGTCTTCCTCCCCTCGTCTGTGAATAGATGTGAATAATAACCTAACTGAATCTCATCTGCCCAGTGTCAGGCTTGTATGTTTGGCCATCTCATGCTGTTTAGGGTGGAAGATCTCTCCTTCACCAACAAGGTGACCAGGGATGGGCCATCTGACATGCAGCACATTCAAGAGGCAGCATTAAGGGGCATATCAGCTCCCTGGGGAAGACCCAAACGGCCTAATTTTTCTGGTTCATAATATAGAATAGAGAAATCTTTCTGGTATACCATCATTTAGGTTATTTTCTTCATAGCAATTACATCTATCTAAAGCTGTCATTTTAAAATGAATTTGCTAGCTGGGCGAGGTAGCTCACATCTGTAATCTTAGCACTCTGGGAGGCTGAGGCAGGTAGATTTCTTTTTTTTTTTTTTTTTTTTTTTTTTGAGACAGAGCCTCAAGCTGTCCCCCTGGGTAGAGTGCCGTGGCATAGCTCACAGCAACCTCCAATTCCTGGGCTCAAGTGAGTCTCCTGCCTCTGCCTCCCAAGTTGCTGGGACCACAGGCACCCGCCACAACGCCTGGCTATTTTTTTTTTTTCGGTTACAGCCATCATGGTTGTTTGGCGGGCCTGGGCTGGATTCAAACCCGCCACCGTAGTTGTATGTGGCTGGCACCTTAGCCACTTGAGCCACAGGTGCCGAGCCGGCAGGTAGATTTCTTGAGCTCAGTAGATGGAGACCAGCCTAAGCAAGAGCGAGAGCTCATCACTACTAAGAATAGAAAAATTGGCCAGGCATGGAGGTTCATGCCTATAATCCGAGCACTCTGGGAGGCTGAGGTGGGTGGATTGCTTGAGCTCAGGAGTTCAAAACCAGCCAGAGCAAAAGTGAGAGCCCATCTCTAAAAAAACAAAAAAACTGAGGCGAGAGGATTGCTTGAGCCCAAGTTGGAAGTTGCTGTGAGCTATGATGCCATGATACTCTACCCAGGCGAAAGCTTGAGACTCTGTCTCAAAAAATATAATAAAAAATTAAAATAGAAAAATTATGGCTTGGCACTTGTAGCTCACTGGTTAGGGTGCTGGCTGCATGCTCTGGTGGGTCTGAATGTAGCCCGGGCCTGCTAAACGACAACAACAAAAAAATAGCTGGGCATTGTGGTGGGCACCTTAGTCCCAGCTACTAGGGAAGCTGAGGCAAGAGAATCACTCGAGCTCAAGAGTTTGAGGTTGCTGTGAGCTATGACGCCATAGCACTCTACTGAGGGTGACAAAGTGAGACTCTGCCTCAATAAAAAATAAATAAATGAATAACTAAATAAATAATAGAAAAATTAGCCAGATGTTGTGGTAGGTGCCTATAGTCCCAGCTACTCGGGAGGCTCAGGTAAGAGGATCACTGAGTCCAAGAGTTTGAGTTTGCTGTGAGCTATGATATTGGGGTAACTCTACTGAGGATGATAGAGTGAAACTCTGTCTCAAAAAAAAAAAGAAAGAAAGAAAAGTGAATTTGCTGATCTCTTTTCTGTCTCCTACCACAACAGAGGTACCTTTGTATCTGAGCCTTCTCAGTCTCCTCAGCTCCTGGGACTATGTCTGGGGCATCCCATCTCTCCAAGAATATTTCCTGGATCACAAAGTGAAGGTTTATACCCTTTGAAAAACTGAAATTAAATTCCTGTTCACAGAAGGTCCACTAAGGAGAAAATGTGGGTTGTTCAGAGAATTTGAATTTTATCTTGGGTGTAGTCAGCAATGGGTAATGAAGTCACTTTTCGTGTTAGAAGATTGTAAAGTTACCATCGCTGTGAGGATGGGAAGAGTTGGAGGGAGGATGGGCTCTTGCAAAGCCACAAACACTTCACCCCCGTTATCCAGACTTGAGGGACTGGAGGAGGCTGAATTCTATGTGGCCATGACAGCATCTGCTACTCTTCCAAGGTGGGGGAGGGGGGCTATGTGCCCGTTCTGCCCACTGAGGCATCTTCCAGCATAAGGGTTCCTGATCAGGGGAACTGGAGCTTCCCCAGTTTTGTGAATTCCCCCAAGACAGCATGTGCACTTTTCTGGAGGGCGAGTCTATAGCTTTCATCAAAATCTCAGTAAAACCTAAGACCAAAACAGGGTTAAGGCTCATGGTCTAAACATTCATTGCTAAGGGATAGGAACTCAGTAAAGTAGGTCAGTACTCTAAGTGGCTGGATATTTTTTTCTATAGTTTCTCTAGAGCAAATACGCAGAATGGTCAAAACTCTCATTAAAACAATTGTCCTTTCTGAAGCCAATGCAGGTGGGGAATAGAACAGGAGCATGAGAAATGCCAGTGTCCTCCCTTGTCCTAAGATTCCTATATCTCCCTTTTCTCACACACTGCTCATGCGGTCCCTCACACTCCATGGAGAAAGCAGAATTCGCTTCAGAAAACATCCCCTCTTCCTCTAGCCAAGGTACACACCTCCTGTCAGGTACCCCCATCCCGGGGGCTCTGCATCCTCTCAATTAGGTGAAGTCTCCAAACATCATGACCTCCTGAGGCCTCTCTCACTCTTCCAAACACTAACCTAGGCCAGCAGCTCCTTCATTGAGAAACAGGTCTCCCTGACCTCACATCTACTTTATTTCACATTATTTATTTAGCATCTGTCTACACGCAAATCTTGACTGCTGAAGGAGAGGAAAAAATTTCTTTTCCCCTCTACCTTTCTATGTTCCCTGGCTGGGGCCCTGCAAATTAGACAGATTAATAAAAGAAAAACAAACAGAAGTTTATTAATGTGCGCATGGAATCCACACACAGCAGCACTCGGAGATGAGCAACTCAAGTGGTGAATAGATCTCGGGTTTATAAAGCATCTTAACAAAGAACAACAAAAGCACAGCGGAATGACAAGACCAAGGAACAGGGTGTTGGGTTTCTAGGAATGGCAAATTGTGGGAAGGTGATATACAGGGAAGCTAATGGACAGAGAGGGCTACTTAGGAGGTGGTGTCATGGAGGTTCCTCTGGTTCTGTCACCAGGTTGATAGATTAACAGTTAATCTAATCTAATCTAAATCTATTTTTTTTTTTTTTTGCAGTTTTTGGCCGGGCCTGGGTTTGAACCCGCCACCTCTGGCATATGGGGCCGGTGCCCTACTCCTTTGAGCCACAGGCACCACCCCATTAACAATTAATTTCTGTCCTTCCTGGTAGAGAGAAGAGGTCACCTTTACCATTTTATGTCCTGCTTTGGGGCAAAGAGAAGAAGGGCAGAGAGCTGTTCTTGAGCTTTTCTTTTCAATTGCTTTCAGTTCAAAATAATCCTTATAACGAAGAGGTAAATTCGGGGTGGCATATTCTGCCACCCTTCACTACTCTAACATATCCTTCAGCTACTTCTCTAGGGCCTCCAGCTCAACCACACCACTGAAGCTTCTTCTTGTGGTCACTGACACATGCTTCAGCATCCTCATCTTTTCAACCCAGACAGCCCTCCCCACTGTTCTGAAACCTTCTCAGAACCTATCCCTCAGCTGGGGTCCCTCCGCCTTGCAAGGGGCCATAATAGCTGGCCAACCTCTTTTCTAAATTACACTCCCTCCTTTGCTAGCTTCATCCAGTCCAATGTTTTTTTTTTTAAATGAACTTTTTTTATTTTTATTTTATTTTTTTCAGTCCTGTGGTTTTACATAATACCCAGATTCTCCCAAATTCACAGCTCAGAGTCTTTCCCTGGACTCTGGACCCAGACTTTCACTCAATTACCACTTCAATACTTGAGTCAAGTAAAGTTAAATTTAAACAGAGTTCTTCACTTGCCCTTTTCTCATATCCCAATAAACAGGGATTTACCCAATCCCAAGCCAAATTCACCCTGATTCCCGATTCCTCCCTTCCCATCAAGTACTGTGCCCAATTCATAACCAAGACTTCAATGTACTTCCAAGCAGCCATTGAACTTTTTTATTTTTTTCTTTTTTTATTTTTTCTCTCCCTTCCTACCTCCCCCATCCCCTCATCCTCCACTTTCTTTCTGAGACAAGATCTCTCTGTGTTTCCCAAGCTAGAGTGCTGTGGTATCGTCCTAGTTCATAGCACCCTCAAACTCCTGAGCTGTGGCCGGGCGCAGTGGCTCACACCTGTAATCCTAGCACTCTGGGAGCCAAGGCAGTGGATAGCTTGAGCTCACAAGTTCGAGACCAGCTTAAGCAAAAGCAAGACCCCCATCTCTTACTAAAAATAGAAAAACTGAGGCAAGAGGATCTCTTGAGCCTGAGTTGGCACTTGCTGTGAGCTATAATGCCACTGCACTCTACCAAGGGTGACAAAGTGAGACTCTGTCTCAAAAAAAAAAAAAAGAAAGAAAGAAAAAGAAATTAGTACCCTTAATACTCATGATTTGTACATACTGACTAGAGAAAACATGACCCTTCCCCCAGTGAGGGCAGAAAACACAAGCAAACTATTTATAAAAGAAGATTAAAGGGCAGCACCTCTGGCTCAAAGGAGTAGGGTGCTGGCCCCATATGCCAGAGGTGGCGGGTTCAAACCCAGCCCCGGCCAAAAACTGCAAAAAAAAAAAAAGATTAAAGAAAGGGAAAGTATATTCAATCTCACTAGAAATAAAAAATTCAGGTTGAAATAATAATAATATCCATTTTTGGCTTGGCACCCATAGCACAATGGCTATGGCACCAGCCACATACACCTAGGCTGGTGGGTTTAAATCTGACCCAGGCCAGCTAAAACAACAATATCCTGGGAGGGGCAGTTCCCCCAGGGTCAGTAAGGCCTCTAATGGTGTCAAGGAATAGAAGCAAGAGAACAGAGAAAGGAGAATAAAATACCAAGCTCCGGCCTTCTTAAAAGTGACATCAAATACACTTTAAAAAGACAAAAGCAAAAACACAAAAACAAATACACTTTACTCCTTTCTGAAATCCATCCATAACCACACAAAGGGGATTTAAACAAAGAAATAATAAACTGTAAACCCACAAAGATGAAAACAAACAAGAGCAACAAGAGTAGCAACAAACTTTTGAAGCTAGGAAGCAGTTGTAAGAGTGAAAATTGACTCACCTGGCTTGCAGAGGCCAAATACAAGATGTCAGAAGGAAATCTGGTAATTAGGGAAAGCTGAGAAGCATCCCACTTATGACATCTCATTTCTCAAAAGGCCCCTAGATTAAGGATTGGGAGGGGGGGTCACAGGTGAAAGGGATCTGGGAAGCAGACTGGTCCTGAGATGCCCTCACCCCTCATCTTCTGGAGACTCTCCTACACCAGGCAGAACACCCCAGTATTTACTCAGTGAAGAGAGTTGTCAAGGCAAGTTGTCACAGAAAGGCACATCTAAGGCCCTGAGAAGTACAGAAGGACTGGTCAGGTGCACTGCTTTACACCTGTAATCCTGATACTTGGAGAGGCCAAGGCAAAAAATCACTTGAGGCCAGGAGTTCAAGGCCAGCCTGAGCAACATAGAAAAACCCTGTCTCTACAAGAAATAGAAAAATTATCTGGGCCTGGTGGCACACACCTGTAGCCCCAACTACTCAGGAGGCTAAGGCAGGAGGATCACTTGAAGCCCAGGAGTTCAAACTACGATCATACTACTGCACTCCAGCCTGGGTGATAGAGCAAGACCCTGCTTCTAAATACATAAATAAAAAAAAAAAACTTGGAGGGGCTGGGCTGTTGGACCCAAAACAGGGTCCAGCCACAATAGTCGCCCCCAAGGAATAGTCACCAGACTCCGGTCGATGCAAAAGCAAGAGGCGAGTTTATTGCTGACGCGTCAGGGTCCCTCAGCCGCTCAGGAAGAAGGACTCCGCACTGCTGTTACAGGCTGCTTTTAACTTTAAAAACTACAAGCACAAGGGGGAGTAAGGGGTGGGGAGGGCGAGCTGTTGAGGTTTTTAGTAGATGTGCAGAGAAGAAGGATGTGGGTATAGGTGTTGGTACTGAGTCTGTTTTGGAAAGTCCCCACCTCGCTGGGGAGCTGGAAAGTCCCTGGTATGAAGCCAGCTTCGGGGCAGAGGAAGGGGGGT
>CAUYQV010142670.1:0-17358 GCA_963574575.1 Galagoides demidoff
CTTATGCAATTCCAAACCCTAATGAACTTCTCTCCATCTCCAACCAATGCATGTAGCTGACTCGGCCTATATCAGGGTCTACTGTATAATGGGGACATCTCCAAATTAACTTCCATGTACATTGCTATTTTTATTAAAGAATAGAATGGCTCAGTGCCCATGCTCAGTGGTTAGGGCACCAGCCACATACACCTGGGCTGAAGGACTCAAACCCACCTAGGGCCTCCTAAACAACAGTGACAACAATAACAAAAAACCAGCTGGCCGTTGTGGTGGATGCCTACAGTCCCAGCTACTGGGAGGCTGAGGCAGGAAAATCACTTAAGCCCAAGAGTTTGAGGTTGCTGTGATCTATGATGCCACAGCACTCTACCCAGGTTGACACAGTAAGACTCTGTCTCAAAAAAAAAAAAGAGAGAGACTAGGTAATGAAAACGTTAAATTAGAAACATAGATATACATTCATAAAATTCAACAGTAATCACCAGCAATTATCTAGCACTTAGACCAACAAAATATTTCATTTGGAGTATTTTACCTCTGAAATTGTTTAAAATTGCTAGAGCATGGTGACAATAAGAACACCCACTCTAGTCAGTTTTATAATTAGTTTAAATTCTCTAGAGGCAATGCAGTCTCCTTATCACCTGCCCCTAGGAAGACCACAGGGACTGTCTCCTTCCCCCTTTCCCTGTTGTGTTGCGACTTTTCCTCACTTCTTAAGAGCAGGAATAGGATCTGAAAAAACAAGGCTCTCCTTGAGTACATAGCCAGAGCAGCCTGGACTAGGGGTCAGAAACAAATGTCCACAGCCTTCCGAATCAGTCTGATGCCCTTAGCCACTTGCCAGCTGCAAAAGGGCCTTGGACAACCATGCAAAGAAAGCCAGCTCTATCATCCTCCCACTTCTTTACGAACTTGTCTCCCTTCCTCAGTCCCCTGCTGTATTAGTTTGCTGGGGCAGCTATAACAAAGTGCTGCAGACAAAGGGGCTTCAACAGTAGAAATTCATTTTCTCACAACTGTGGAGAGGGGCCATCCAAAATCAAGGTGTCAGTGGTGGTGTTTCTTCTACAGCTTCTCTCTTTGACACACAAATGCACATCTTCTCCCTCTGTCCTCACATGTTTGACTTTCAGTCTGTGTATTGTCTGCATGGTAATCTCGTCTTCTTATTAGAACATCAGTCATGTGGGCTTGGGGCCACTCCAATGACCTCGTTTTACCTTACTTCCCTCTTTCAAGGCTACCTTCAAATACAGGCACATTCTGAGGTACTGGAGTTTGGACTTCAGCATGTGAATTCATCCCAAAACACCAATTCCCTGACTCCATAGCACTCAACCCATCACCCTCTTCTTCCCTCCATCTTGAAAGCTGACCATCCACTTTCCACAGCTGGATCGCCACATTCACCTCCCTGCTATTTCCCAAACACGTGTTCTGTGTGTCCCTTCTCTCCCTTCCTTGCTTATATGATTATTGGAATAACTGGCCTAAGCCCCTGCAGAATAAATAATATTTCAGGGCTGCATAGCCAAAATGGTTCTAAGTAATAGAAAATGAAGTTGGTCAGGGTGGAAGTAGGGAGTATTGGTCCTTTGGAACTTTTTCCTCTTCTACTTCACCTCACCACCACCCTCCTTGCTTCCCACTTCATCCTCCATAGTCATGTCCAAAATTAAAATACATAGATTTATTTCAATACCATGTCTCTGGCCAGGCACAGCAGCTCAAGTCTGTATTCCTAGCACTCTGGGAGGCCTACGTGGGTAGATTATTTGAGCTCAGGAGTTCAAGAACAACCTGAGGAAGAGCAAGACCCTGTGTCTACTAAAAGAAAAACTAGCCAGGCATCGTTGTGGGTGCCTATAGTCCCAGCTACTCGGGAGGCAGAGGTAAGAAGACCGCTTAAACCCAAGAGTTTGAGGTAGCTGTGGATTATAGTGATGCCACAGAACTTTACCCAGGGCAACAGAGTGAGACTCTATCTCAAAAACACACACACACACACATCTCTTCCCCTTCCCAAAAGCCTATGCCACTGCTCACCTTGGCAGTGTACATGGAATTCTGTGACCATGGAAGGTCATCACTTAGAGAGAAAAGTTAGGACTATAAAAAACCACAGTGTAAAATGCAAGTTCCTATCCTCACAATTTCTCTTACTCTTCAATAACTACAGTTTGCCTAAACATGTTGGAATATGTGTAATAACATCTCTGTATTGACAGCCTCTGATATGGCAGCTGATGCTTAAGAAAACCAGCTCTTCCACAGTTTTTATTATGTAATTAGCAAATCATAGGAACAGGAACATTAATATTGCGTCAAAAAAGGGAACACCTTCCCAAATGGGCGTTGTTATGTGACACAGTTATATTACCTAGCATCATTATTAGTACCCAGAGAACTATTCTGAAAAACATGTTAAAATAATAAAAGACAAAAGGACAAAAAGATGTACGATGCTTTCCGGCACTGTACATACAACACTGATAGTTTTCAGCAACAGCATATATTGGTTTCTTCTTAAGCTTCTTGAGGAAAAGGACTGAGTGTATGGGTCGCTTTAAAAAAAAAGAAAAAGAGGTGCTCTGTAAGTATATCATACTGAACCTGAATTGAATAACTATTTATTTGCTGGCCTATAAACATATAAATAGCTTATCAATTTTAGTGATAGAAGATCAGAACATAGACTTCCATGTGGTGATTTCAACCACTAAATTGCTCCAAATGTCTGAGTTTAAATAACAATGTATACATTACCAGAAACAGGAAACAAAAATAGATAAAAGAAAAATCCAGCTCTATTTACATCTCTTACTAGAATTCCTAAATTCCTTTCAACTCTCAAACTTGTTCGTTCAGCATTTAATTATCCTTATTGCACCCAAAGTTGTCTTTGTTCAAGAAAAATATTAATGCACAATTTAGAGAAGAAAGACACAACATCCTGTATTGTCTTATGGAAAATAATTTTGTATGCATATAGAGCTTACTATGAACTAGGGAATAATTTAACTTCATGACCCTCATATTCAGTTGTTAATTACTTTTTCATTGTCCTCAATATATTTCTACTGCATCAATGGGAAACTATAGTAGTCCTCCAGTGACCAAAATTATACATATCAATTGTTATGAATATTAATTAAAAGCTTTGTGTCTTCGTGGAAAACCATCTACTTCCTACTTCAAAGGCATTGCAATTCGGTGCTGAAAAAAATTCCCTTCAGTTAAAATCTTCAGTACATTTCAATCAATAAGATTATGAGTTCCTTTGTTGTTCTTCAAATTCTAGAAAAGCAAACACTTTTCAATGAAGTAATTAATCTATAACATTTTGCCTGCAAAAGAGTATATTTTAAAAGAAAATAAATGTACCATATCTGACTTATGAAAAAAGTACATATTGCGGAGAAAAAGCTGTTGAGTTATGGAGCCCTTTAACAGCAGAGTGAGCTGAAGATGGAGAATCAATCAACTATGTTTGCTGTGCCCAGGCCCCCAGTGGCAGGGCACATAGTGGGGTTATGGATATGGCAGAAGAGTTTTCATAATCTTGCACTCACAGTGCTTAGAGAAAGAGTTCCAGTGTCTGCTCATATGAGATTAGATGATTGAATTTGTGAACTCATCCAAGAAAAAGTGCTATATGCCTCATTGATGAATATCACTATAATCACCTTCCAAGTACTCCCCTTGGCCTCTGGTGACTACAGAGATAGTCAGTCATGAGATATATAGCACTTTTGCTAGGATGAGTTCATGAACTTAATTGCAAATATGTACATAGTATGTACACATTTGGGAAAGTGCTAAAATGTGTGGAAGGAAAAACACCAGCTCCTGCTCATCTGGGCTTTGTTCTTCTCTCTTATGTTTTTCCTTGTCCTTTGAGAAAACAGCTAGCGGCCAGAAAGCATAAGGTGAACAGGGCTGAAGGCAGATTGTATTTAAATAATTCTGTAAAATAGTCATTCTTTTTTGGGGGGGGAGGGGAGGGTAGGTAGAGATGGGGTCTTGCTATGTTGCCCAGGTTAATTTTGAACTCCTACCCTCAAACAATCCTCCCATCTTCACCTCCTAAATTGCTGGGATTAGTTGTATGAGCCACTATGCCTGACCCAAAATAGTCATTCTTTATCTTTGTTTTGCTACTTCCTAAATTAAATTATGTTGACAGTAAAACAAATATGCTAAAATTTATCAAAGCAAAATTGAAGTCATGTTTTAGTTCAAATATGTGATACTAAGAGGATATTATAAAAATTACAAATGAACAGGTAGATGAAAGAGATGTACAGGGCAAAGTATGTGGACAGGAGTGTGGAGCTTCTGGGCACACCATCCTCCAGATACCTGTAAGTTCCCCAAACCCTGTACTTTTGGGTTTTTATGGAGGCTTCATTACATAGACATGATTGATTATAACATTGGCCATTGGTGATCAACTCCACCTTCATCACTTCTCCTCTCCCCAGAGGTTGGAGGTTGGGTGAAAGTAGGAACTAACCCCCTAGTCAGGCCTTAGCTTTTCTGGTAGCCAGCTCACATCAATGTTTCCTAAGGGCTCCTAGACACCAATCACCTCATTGTCATACAAAAGACACTCTTATTAAAAGACACTCAAATGGTTTTGGAGCTGTATGACAGAAAATGGGACAATGACCAAAGATATATTTCACAATATTACAGATATCATTTACCTTTGCAAAGCAGTGGGTTTTTGACTCAAGGATGACTGTGAATGTGAGGTTTTTTTTTTTAATAAGTAAAATATTATTATAAGGAAGAGTTTTTGTAAAAGAAAGTCAAGAGGAAGAAATCAATGATGACTGGACAACTAGGATGTGCTAGCAACTCTTCCAAGCATATTACACATTATAAAGGCATCAGCCACATACCAAAAAGAATAGTCCTTCTTTCATTCTCCCTCCATTTCTGAGCACTCTTCCCCCAGAGTCTGTTTTAAGAGAGCCTGATCTTGATGTGAGACTCTCCCATTTCTCACTATGTCCCCCATATTCTTCTCCCGGGACCAAGCTTCTGCAGAAGGCTATTCATCTGTAACTTATTCCTTTCCCTAAGCTCACAGGATACACCATTTATGGTATAGAAGACTTTACAGAAAGTTAGAGAGAGCAAAGGAAATCATATCACAGGAAAATAACGCAACTCAAAAATTAATACTTGGCTGTTCTGTTATTAAAACATTTCTCAGCAAACAAAAACAAGAATTGGTGAAGTTACAGAGAAGTTGAAACTTCCATATGTTGGTGGTAAGAATGTAAAATGGTTTAACCACTTTGGAAAACAGATTGGCAGCTCCTCAATATGTTAAATATAGAGTTACCATTTAACCCTTCAATTCCACTCCTAGGAATATAACCAAGAGAGGTTAAAACATATGACCTATTAAAGATATACTATTCTGACACTTGATAAAAATGGTAAGGAAGATTTTATTCAGAACTATTGCAATATATATCAAGACTATCACAACTGGGGAGACAGAGAGGGCTCCACTCCAAATATAGGAAAGACAACTGGAGGTTCATTATAATCAATAAGCAGAGTGAGAGGGTCACAGATAGAAAATTAAAGAGCAAACATCAAGGGTAGAGGATTCCAGCTACACAACTTAACAGGATCCTTGCTGAAAGCCAATGAAAGATTTATACATTGCAGGTGGAAGATGAGGAACTTTATCAGCCATCAAGAGTGATCAGATGTCAAAGGCAGGAAGATTCTTACAAAAACTGGATTACACAGGCCTGGCAAGAATAGGGTCATGATCGAGACCAAGTTGAGATGAGTGCTCAGAGGAGCCTGACTAAAATATGGTCAAGGAGAGAGTCTTTGACAGTCCATACAAAAACTTGTAATAGAACATCCATGGCAGCAGTTTTCATAGTAGCCAGATAGTGGAAACAACCCAACTGTCCATTAATTGATGAAGCGGCAAACAAAATGTGATTTCTCCATACAACGGAATACTATTCCACCATAAAAAGGAGTGAAATTCTTTGCATACTACAACCTGGGTGAACCTTGAAAACATGCTAAGTGAAAGAAGGTGCTCATAAAAGACCACATATTGTCTGATTCCATTTATACAAGACATGCAGAATAGGTAAATCCATGGAGACAGAAACTAAATTAATGGTTGCCAGAGATGGGGGAAGGTAAAGTGGGGAAATGATTGGTGATGGGTCCATGGCTTCATTTGAAAGTAATAAAAATGTTCTAAAATTAGACAGCAATAAAGTGTTCTAAAATTAAATAGCTCTTCTATCTTTCTGCTCTGCACTGTAAACATACTAAAAACAATGAATTCTATCTATGCTTGAACGAGTGAATTTTATGGTATGTGAATTATATCTCAATAAAGCTGTTGATTTTTTTTTCAGACATTTCAAAAACTAGGCTACACACACATTCACACACTCAGTTGCTCCAACCTCATTCTTTTGCTCTTTTCTTTCCCCACTGCAGTGGAAACATGACCACCCTCATTTTATTGTGGAGTGCAGGTCCCCTTTCTCTAGTTCCTGCGCCTTGCTTCAATCCCAGGTTCTCTTCATCAATGTACTCTGCTAACAAATGGCCCTTTCTGACACCTCAGGAGTCACTCAGAGGAAATGTCTACAGTCAGATCTGACTTTAAAGTTTTGTGAGTGTTTTAACTCAATAACAAAATTTCATATTCAAATGAAATGTGGCTGTTGTATTTTTCAAGGCATGAATTTTCCATAAGGTCATCTTGATTTTTTTTTTTAAAAAGTCGAGACAGGAAAGATAATTATCATGCCATAGCTACAAAGGTGCTTAATACTTCTAATAATCACAACCATAGCAGCATAATAGTTAATTCAAAAAAAGAACAATTATAGTGTTAAATCACTGTGATTAAGCCTCAATTATTTAACTCCTATCAGTATTTATGCCCATTCAGGTTATTTTGAGGACACATTAATAAAATATTAAATGTGTAAATAATGTATGTACTGAAAGAAAAAATATGATATGCAAAGCAAATGAAGCATGACATTTGAATAAAAAAATTTAGCTGACTACAATCAGCCACAAAATGCTTCTTTTAATGGAATAACAATGACTCCAGGTGTCCAATTAGACCATTCACATGCTGAAAACCACAACCTTCCATTATGCTCAGCTATAGATAGCTTCTAATCTGAGCCCTAATTTTCATTCTGTGTGGTGTGAATATTTCAGGTGGTACTGGCCCATAGAGCAGAAAATCAGAAGGACACTGAGATTAATTAACTCAGAGAAACAGAGCTGAGGTAAACAATATAACTACAGTAGAACCTCCATAGTTGACTACCTCCTTAAATTGACCTAATTGGACATGCACCACATGTATGTATCAGTACGGAAGGCCTAGTTCCTTATGTTGACCACTTCTGTTTATTGACCAGTTTATTACAGTCCTTTGAGTGATCGACTTACAGAGGTTTTACTGTATATGAAAAGGTCAAATATAAAATCTGCACATCAATTATTTCCATGCTTTACTGAAGAAGAAATAACTACGAATAGATTTGAACAGTCTAGGAATACCACATAGGACCGCGTTCTTCTGAAATTAACAGAAAACCCTGCTATAGCAACTTAAACAGAATGCTTCGCAACTAAAGTCCAGGAGTAGAAGGAAAATCTAGGGCTGATAGCACACAGGTCTTTGTTCTCACGCATGTTGCCTCATAGTCACAAGATGGCTACTGCATCTCCAGGCATCACATTTGGGTTCCAGACAAAAAGAAGATGATAACTTATCAGTGTAATGTAAATACGGAGCTAGACACCCAGCTTATAGTCTTATGAACCAGACATGCCTTGGGATTTCATTGTCCCTGCTAAAATCTACATTTACGATAGAACTAATTCCAAAGACCATTAATTTAATTTTCATGGACTAATGAAAAAAGATAAAAAGGAGATAGACAATATGTAAATGATGTACTTGGACAAAGTAAAAATCAAATGACATCACACACTGTACTACTGGAAAAAAGTGGAGAAAATAGTCTAAAAAATGGTTAGAAGAGACTTTGCCTTTGGCCAATCTCTTGAAAATGTATGCTTCCAGACAATGACAAAAAGGTATTTGGAACAGTTTCCTTATTGCTTTCAGTGTTTGGAATCTAGGTAGTCGGAAGAGCCATGCGTTTGGAGCAGCACTGGCCCTCTAATTTAGGCGTTTCATTAACAAATGTGTGTGTTTCTGTTCCAAAAACATAAAAACCCAGAAGCTTTAAAATAGCAAGAAAAGAAAAGCTGGGCATATGTACATTATTGTGTCTAGCGAAAGCTAGTTTCTTCTGTAGCTTTTTAATATAGCCTCATGGTTGCTGAAAAAAGCACTCGCTGGAACTATAAACCATGATAATAAAAAAAAGATCACCAACTTTAAAGTCACTTCAGAACTGGCTGAGAAATTTGATGAGCTTCCATCTTGCTGTCCAAAAAATATGGCATTGTGTTGTTGCTGAGTTCTTGCCCAGTTTTGAAGCATCTTTCCACTCCATGGTAAACAGACTGGTACAGTTATCTGAGCCAAGCATTTTATCACTCAGACCAAGATACCTTTGTGGAATCAAACTAGTCCTGTCACCCTGCCTGGATTACTGAACAATCATAGAACAATGGATAGTTATGGAGTCTCCCAAAGTACAAAGCATGGTGGCTCCAATTTTTAAAATTTAGGAGAAGGGCTTCCTTTGATTCCCCAACTTTGGAGAAAGCAATTCTTTGAATGCTCTACAGCTTCCCGGAGCAGCTTTAGTGGTTTTCAACACTCTGCTTTTCTATTTAAAGCCCCTAAAAATGAAAAATGCCATTATATGAAGAACTAGCCACCAGCAGCGGGAACATGGCAAGTACTGAGCTTCAAAATGAACTTGAAATGGCAGATTTCTCCATTGGAGGGTCATCTACTTAATGAGCCCTATCCCATGTCCAAATCTCCCCAAGCCAATCAGACTTTTCTTTCTATTTCACCTATTCTTCATCTTTCCTTGAATAAATGTTCTTGAGCTGTGCCCTGCCATGCACTTCACTGGTGTCCAGCTGTCTCCACCTCACCCTCCCCATCTCCTCTTCCCATTTTTATGCCATGTAAAGAAACTACTTGAAGTCCTCAGAGGCTTTAGTTAGCCTTCATTCAAATTTTATACGAATACTATAAGTAAAAGATGTGTTAACCAATATAAAGCTTTCTTCAATCACCACTTAATTCCTGGTGGACCTGAGCTTCTAGTTGAAAGTTTTAATTCTTCTGAGGTCCCAGAATATACAAAAAGAGCCAGTTCATAGCCATGAGCAACTTTTCTTAAATCTTATTTTCTTTATTCCTTTTGTTTTTCAGATTTTTATACCAAAACTGACCTAAATCTTCTCTTTCTCTCTTCCTTACCTTCAATTTCTTACCAAAACTTTCTCAGAAGTGCCAAAGTCTCAGTTATTTTCTCCCTTCTCCTTCAGCCCTCTTTTTGCTTTCTTCTCAGACCAGTCTTAGCCCTCTCCAACACAATTCTCTATTTTCAGAATCTCCTACTACACCCAGGGAATTAAGCCACTCTATATAATGGAAGGCAGGTTATGGGTAATACCAAACAGCCGTCTCCAATGTTTACCTTAGGATACTGGAGAGGGGAAGGCATTTATAGTCAAACTTGCTTAAATCTGTGTGCACATGTAGCTTAGTAGCATCCACTGGCCTTCCAGTGATTCAAACACATTTTTTACACACAGAGACCACCTCCCTTCCTTATTCCCTTGTCAGCGTCCAATTACCTATTGCCAATTTGCTCATCAAGTACTGAGAAAGCAGGACCTGGCGATAAAGTGGTCATTCAAAATATAACCCTAGTTTTTCAGATTATTATCTGAATAAAAACTCCAAAATCTAAAAATTTTGTGGATAACTCACAAATCTCCAAGATTGCATGAGCAGTGTTAAGAAACTCTGAGCTAGATGGTCTCAAAGATCCTTCTGGGCTCAGGCATTCTGTGTCTTGGGTTGAATTGAAATACGCCAACCCAGGAAGATGGTTTGATGTCTGAATGCCACCTTTGACACTCTTAAGCCTTAAATCACTTCCTTTTTCATGCACTATGAGGTTGAATCCAGAGATTAAATGGCTTTCTCAGCAGGACTAACTGGAGGTATATCTTATACCTGGCATTAAATAAATCCCGTGGAGTTTAACGATGAGGTTTGCTAAGCCAATGAAGAAAGAGAAGCTTTACTGCTCATAGGACATTGTTCCTAAGTGACAAGGCAGTTAGGCTTTTCTGCAGAACTCACTGCAGGATGTTGCTGAATTACCTGTGTCCACACTGAAATGAGGCTGAGCTGTCTGTACATATCTGTCCCATCTACCTGTCTTGGAGCCTGAAATTCACACCATGAATAATTTTTTAATTCCCAGTCCTTTCTTGTGAGCAAATACTCTGGAGAGGGGTCACATCTTCCCAAATGATTAGCTATTTCCTATCATCAAGGCCTGGTTCATATTCTGTTGCCTCTTCAGTCACCCCAAAATATCCTCCTCTTTCCTCTCCACTCACAATTCAATATACCCTTTAAGACTCCACTCAAACGCCCACCTCCTACCAGAAACATTTTCTGCCCCAACTTAGAGTGATCTTCCTCCTCTTGGCTTATGCCCTACTTTATAAATCATAAGTTGCTATATTAACTCTTTGCTCTCTTCCTGGCTAAATTCCAAATCTGTAAGATCTTTGAACTCAGAAGTCATTGTTCATTCTCTGTAATGACCCAGAGTTTGGAGTTAATAACAACTATAGTTGACACTAGGTTAGAAGAGAGAGCAGAAGGAATGGAGTAGGAAATGAGTATTTTCTTTGATAATGGGGCTTGGTGGTCCTGGTAGCCAATATAGACTTAATTTGCAGACAGTATTGCAAGAAACCACTGAGGGATCCCTTCTCACCACACTCCCCTAAGCATATGATTTCCTTCTTAATCTGACTGAGAGAGCAATGCCAAAGTATAACTAGACATGACCATTTAATTCTACGTGGAATTGTTTGGTTAATTTTTTTTTCCTGGCACAACCTAGAATTGTCATCAAGAAATACACAGGAAATCATGTCTCTTATCTTAACTACTCATCTCCCTCTCAAGGAAGTATAATGCCACCCAGAAATGGCATTATAGCCATTTCTGCAATGTGGCTTTCTAAAGGACATAGGACCAGCTTGGCAATCACACAATCGTACAATCCTCTTTACCCTGGTCTGGTGAGGAAACACACCCAGGAATATAAGGTACAATACATTCCAGACAAGTCTAAGTCTTTCATCTACCCTGAAACTCTCACACCTTAACTTCCTATCCCGCACTGTGAAGGGTCACAGAGACTTTCTGCATTAATTACGTCTGAGAATCCCAACAGAGGGATGGAGCCAGCAGCCAGGTGAGGATAACTGCCCGCCCCTCCCCTCTCAGGAGCAGAGAGCCCGGGGGAGACACTTAGGACTGTCTATCTGCATTTCAGGGCAGCCGCACTCAGCAGGGAATGGGGATAAGGGAAGGGAAGATCAAAGAGTAAAAGATGAAGACAGGGAAGAAGCAGAGAAAAATAGAGAGAGGGATAAAAGGGAGAGGAGGGCAAAGGAGAGGGAGGGAGAGAAGAAACAGGAGGGAGACAGACAGGGACACGGCCAGTAATGAGGGGGTTCGTCCTCTATTTCATTTCCTCTCCTTGATATTTAAACGTCCTTCCCCAGAGCGTGAGTGGGTGGGATGGTGCTGGGGGCTGCCACGTTGCCACTGCTCCCCAGGAGTCTGGGTTCTGGTCCCCAACAGACCTTCCTGTGTCCTATGCTGACTTCTCTGAAGTCCGGGCACTTTCAAGTATCCACTCCAGTCAGCTCAGCTATTTCAACTAAATCCATTTCCATCAAATTATCACTTCTAGCAGTGATAGAAAAATTAATGATTTCTTGAAGGGACTATTGTATTTAAATATTTCAAGCCTGTTGGTGTGATATGTGTCAGCAAGAGAGAAACATATTGACTCGGAGCTGCAGCTAATGACGGCTTTTATAAATATCCTGTCAGATAAATAATGGCTCTCAATGGATCCAATATGATGTACAGTTCTAAAGCACAAGCAGGGTTTTGCCAAGAGGCTCAAAGGAAACTGCCATCACAATAGCAGGGGCTGAATAATGGGATTTTCGTTTACCTTTCCGACCACAGAAAGGAGCAGCAGAGAGGGGGACTCAGCAGGCATCAAGGAGAAGGTAGATTGATTCATCAGATTCCATAAAGGGTCCAAAAAACCTCTAGCTGAGAGCCTCTGGAATACCAAAGAACATTTGCATTTGACTCTGTCTGACAAATGAGCAGCCAAGTTGAGGCACCAGAGGGTTGCTCTTGCTGGGAGGAGCAGACGGCTCCTCTTGGCTGCTGAGAGCTGTGGGCAGCTCTGACCAGGATTCAAGACTGTCAAGATGGGGCAGGACACGCAGTCCAAAAGTCCCCTTTATGTCCACCGTCCTCCATTCCTCCTCTCCCTCCCATTATTTGCCTCTTTCTCCATTTCACTTCACCTCAGAAAACAAACCCAGTCAGGAGATGTGAACAATGCCATTCTACAAATACTAGGTGAGGGGTGGGCAGGTGGAAGGATTCAAACTGCTGGAAGCTGTGATTATTGTCTGTGGACTCCTGTCATCCAGAGACAGTAGAGGACTGACCTTGGTACACTGACATGCCCGTAATTCATCTTCAAAAGGCTTCTAAGGACCAGTAGTTACAGGACTTTAAAATCCCGAACAACCCCATTCAAATGAAACAGTCACTTATCCAAGATTCTTCTGACCTACTCTGGGTAGGATGCCTTCTATTTAAAGCAACTCAGAATCTCTGCTCTCTAATAGATAAATGGAGTTGAAAGAGTAATTAAAATACGGAGCACAAAATGCCCTGCCATGTTTCACAGAAGGATGCGGTAAGAAAGGAACCATGCAAATCAACAATTATTCAAAAGACCTTATCTTAACTGAAATGTTTTTGTTCATAAAGTTAAAATACCACAGAACTTTCAAAAATAAAGTCTGACTTACTAGTGTGGTGCCGCTATACCAAATCTCCTCAAATGAATTAGACAGCCAGTGAAGGATCTTTCAAGGCCATCAGTCAGGAAGAGAGTCACCTCCACGTGCATGCACAGGATGTGTATTTACCTGAACCAAGAGGAACATTTTTCCCACCGCCCCTAACACCATGACCTTTAGTTCACAGACTTACTACGGCATCCCTGTTTATCTACTTATATTTACAATGCCTATGAGTGGGCACTTGTGAGGGACGTGGCCTTCGCCCAGCCTCCCAGAGACACAGGGAGCCACTCTGCTGCTTACACCAAGCATGTCACACTGGGGAGCCCGGAGGGACGACGCTTCTGCCCTGCACACCTACCAGTGATGCAGAATAAAACCTGAGGTCTCAGTCCCAGGGAAACTTTGACAGTCATCAGACGAGAAATACAATGGATGTATAACTTGCCTTGGTATTTCAGGTTTGTAAAGAAAATGACCTTAAATGACAACAGACCAAACGGTTTCATGCCTCCCAGTTGCTCAGCTCCTTGGACACATTGGATAAACAAGCATCCCATGTTCTCAGTATTCAATTAAAACAAGTAGATTAACAACTACAGGCTCACATGAGAGCAAAACTCTGTTAAACTTAAGCAAGGGGAGCAGGGGAAGGGTTTGGGGAAGCTCCTCCCAGCGGGTATATTGAGCCAAATATGGCACACCTGCTGGGTGTGAGACACAGCTGCAGCTTTAACCTTACAAAAGCAAACTGTGTAACCTATTCATGTATACCCTCATATTAATTTGAAATAAAGAATTAAAAACAAAACTATTCATATCACAAAAGGGGAAGGGAAAGCAAACTGGTTTCTTTTTACAGAGCCTCGACTCATTTGTCTGAATTGAGCTCAGAAACCTGACAGGTAGGTGTTGTCTTTAAACCTTTACTCATTCACCTTGGTGACTGCTAATTGTCTCATCACACAGACAGCCAAAATATCCTCCTAGCTTCCATGAAACTATTCTTCGAGATCTCAGCAATCACCTTGTAGACACCTTGCTGTGCACTAGGAGAGAATGCTAGCCTCTTGCAACCCCCACAATTAGTGAGAAAAGCCCTGACCTAAGTGGTCCAAGGGACCCAGGTTCTGATGCAAGCTCCACTCACAGCCTCTCCTGATTCCTCTGTGACCATTTCTCCTGCAAACCTGGTGACTGATGCCTACCCCATTCTCCTGCTTTCCTCTTGGGGAAATTAGATAAGCAAATGCAAGAGACATTCCTTTGAAAGGTGAGTGGTCATGAAAGATGTGGTGTTTATAATCCTTTTGTCTGCTCAGACTTGCCACCCTTCCAAAGATGATGTGCATCTCACCTTGGTGTCTGAAAAGTTCTGGAGAAGCTAGTGTTACACAGGCCAGGAGAATCTGAGAGGGGTTCGCAAGATGAAAGCAGAGGAGTATTTCGGAGTAAGAGAAACGCCTGGAAACAAAGGAAACGGAATCCCCGTTCTGTAGAAATAACATGGTCTTCATTTCCACCTGGACGCATGTGGGGTGAAATCAAGAAAGGAATCCACACATGGGTTATGGCAGATGGGGATTTAAAGGGTCTGGGAGGGCAGCAATTGGAGCATTCTTATTTCCTGGGAGGGACATGAGTCTGACGCTTCCTGGGCGGATCATGAACCTGACCCTGCCTGGGTGGGTCAGGTCTATTTCGGCAGGTACACCTGATTCTGTCCGTGTCCAGCTCTCATTTCCTCCTTGGTGTGTGACGCTCTATTGCCACCCACAATTATACCTCCCTTTGTCTTCATTCTCTGGCCTTTGGTTCATTTCTAAAGGGAGACACAATTTCTGGAAAGTTACGTTGAAGGAGAAGATTAAATGCTTTGAGAGCTATAAAGACATAGAAAACTAAGAGAGCTGTGAGAAGATTGGCTCTAAGTGAAGGCAATACCATTCATTCATTAAACCATTCTGTATGGAGAGGGTGCTGTGAGCTGGTCCCTGTGCAATTCTGCTCTTGAGATTCAGCCGTGAACAGCACAGGCAGGGTCACTGCTCATGTGCAACTTACATCCTGTTTGAGGGGAAGTCAGGAAAGAAACAGAGAGTAGAAAAGGAAACAAAATAAATCAGATGACCACACCTTGAGGTGAGCCCTTATGTAGAGTTCTGATACAAGCCCCAAATAGGTCACAAATTGGGGGACAGCAACAGCAACACACGTGTAATCAATTCCCAGGTCACCTGCGGGGTCTATCCCAGACCTTAACAAGTAACTTTATGTGGGATCCTTTCAGCGGGCAATATCCAGCTTGTGATCACATAATCCAGTGGGTTTGGAGAAGGGGAGTCCCCTGGCAAATGAAGTGATCTCTCTCTTTGTATCTGAAATGCCAGAAAGAAGGATTGAATATATTGTTTTCATTTTAATCATATTTTTGTTCAACCCATGAGAGTATAAGCCAAGAAAGGAATAAAGATTAAAAATACACTATTTATCCTACTTTCAGGATTCCATCCTCATTCCTAAAGACCTTTCTAAATTTTTCTAGCAGACTTTAAGAATATCAAAATAAAGTTTTCAAAGAGTTGTTTCCTTTTTTCTTAGTTTTCTATGTCTTTATAGCTCTCGAAGCATTTCATCTTCTCCTTCAAAATGTTTACAAGCGTTACTACCACTAGCTAACAGCCTATCGCAGACACTTTTATTTCCCTCTGAAGGGATTTCCTATTTCTTTATGGCAATTTCTCTGGTTATGACATTGTCTTCTGACTCGGAACAACCACCAATGCTTCCTTTACCCTCAACTTCTAAACCACAAATGACCCTTAATTTGAAAATGACTTTCTTGTTTCTTTCTTTTTTTTTTTTTGAGACAGAGTCTCACTATGTCACCCTTGGTAGACTGCTGTGGCATCATAGCTCACAGCAATCTCAAACTTTTGGACTCAAGTGATTGTCTTGCCTCAGCCTCCCAAGTAGCTGGGACTACAGGCACCTGCCACAATGCCTGGTTATTTTTTTGTTGCAGTTGTCATTGTTGTTTTAGCTGGCCCGGGCCGGGTTCGAACCTGCCAGCCCCAGTGTATGTAGCCAGTGCCCTAATCACTGAGCTATGGATGCTGAGCCAACTTTCCTGTTTCATTCCCATCAAGGATTGTGTATATCTGCTTCTCTCTGTTCTTCTCCAAGATCCCACTGCCCAATTTGCTGCTGACCCAGGAAGAACATCAGTTCTCCAGCCCTTCAGTTCCATATCCTGCTCATCTTTCTCCAGCTGGCCACAGGAATCTCACCAGGAATGAGCAATAGCTATTCTGCAAACCCTTTCCACACCTTTGAGAGTGTCAAAGGAGAGCCTTGGAAAGGGAGAAAAATCCTCGAAGGTTTCAGCAGGAAATGAAATCTCTCCAAAACCATGCAGCAGCCGCCCTCACCGGACAAAGACAGCAGGAAGTGCCCCCAAACGTCCCAGCCTCTCCCCATTGTGAGACTGGACTTCCTTTCACAGCTGTGGATGCCATTTCAGAACTTCACATCAGTGTGAGCACAGAACAAGATTTGATTCTCTAATAAAATATGAAGAATTTCAAGTCTCAAACCAGAGCTTTAGCAATACGATGCTGGGGCCTTTGACAAAGCTTCACCCGGCTCTCCAGCATCATCTTCGGTGGCTCCTTCATGCACAGCAAACTCCTACCCAAACACCAGAGGCGCCATTCCCATAAACAAGCCCAGCACTTCCCAGCCTCTGAGCCTTCAATCACCAAATTCCTCTGCCTAGAAAAACTCTTCATGCTCAGCCCTTATTTGAAGGCTCCTTCAACTGCTGCCTCTCCCAGGACCCCATCCCTGCCCACCCTCAACCCAAACCCACCTCTCCCTCCTCTGTGCTCTCTCAAAACATTGCTCAGAAAGGTCTGCAACCAAATTGACCATGTTCTGTCCTGTGTAATAGCGGTCGGTTAACCACAAATTCATTAAAGGTAAGTCCCAGGTTTTACGATGCTGGTGTGCCCTTTGGTATCCAACACATGTACCCGGCAATATTTACATATTTTTAAAACATAAGTGATCATAAAGAATGAGTCTTTCTCTTGAGAGATAGACTTTAGAGGAGATGAAGCCTCTTTTGTGAATATGTGATTATTTCTTCTTTATGTGTTCCTGAAGTATTGAGCAGAGAGGCTGGTGTATAGTAATAATTTCATATACTTTTGTCATTTTTGAAGAGAA
>CAUYQV010142671.1:0-29033 GCA_963574575.1 Galagoides demidoff
CTGCTGCATAACAAATTGTCCCCAAACTTTAATGGATTAAAACAACATTTCTTGTCTACTGTTTCTGTGGCACAGCTTAGCCAGGTCCTTAGTTTCAGGGTCTCTCACAAGCCTAGAGTCATTTCAGGCTGCAACTGGGAAGGATCCGCTTCCCTGATCTCTTGTGTGGGCAGGCAGACTGTCGGACTAAGCCTCCGTTCCTCACAAGTCCCGTATCTCCTCACCATACGAGCCTCTTCATACTGTCTTACATCATGGCAGCTTTCTTCATTAGAGTAAGCAAGAGAGAGTGTTAGCAAAGTGGAAGTCACAGTCTTTGTGACCTAATCACAGAAGGGATGTCCTATCCCTTTTAGCTAGGTCCAATCTATACTCAAGGGATAGGAATTAAGGGGTGTGACTACCAGGAGGCAGGGATCATGGGATGGGAGCCATGTCAAAAGCTCCATGTGTGACCGTATAGAATTGGCAGGGAATGACACATAGGGTATTAGGACCTAGGTCCTAGGGCAGGTTAGGGACAACCATCAGTGCCCCATCTGGAAGGTGAACATAGGAGGTGGTAAACAGAGGGCAAGGGCTTGGGGACCCAGATTTCCATGGGAACACAAGGTCTGAGGAACCTGTAAGATCAGGCCCATACCTGGGGGGATGCAGACCTAAGTTCCCTGGACTCAGGCTAAGTAACCAAGCCTCCATACGACTTTGCTAGGTCTGCAGTGCTATGGACACCCACCACAGGCAAAGCACAGTGCCCAGCACAGTGGGGGAAATCATGAATGTACTGTGGGTGTTCATCCATCTACAAAAATTCATGCAGTATAATAGTGACAGCATGGGGGCAGAGCCTGGAGTCATGAGTCTAGGGAGGGCTCTACCCTACCTGCTGGGTGACTCCTCCGGGCGTCAGTTCTCCATGCTGTAAACTGTAGTGTAGTAAAACTTTCCCCATCTCACCCACTTTGGGGTTTCTGTGAGGATTTCATAAGATAATGACATGCATGGAAGGGTTTAGAAAATAATAAATGATCACACTGCAATTTACAGAAACATTCACATTCAATATGCCATTTCATCCTCATATTCACATTCATGGAAGGGAGACTCAGACCCACTAAATATTATTCTAGGGGACATTGGAGGCCCACCTGACTGCCCCCAGCCACACACATCTACCCATTGTAGAGATGCAAATACTGAAGGCCAGGAATTCACCCAAGATCACACACAAAGATGGTGGCTGCACAGGGATGAGGCCCTGGGCATTTCACCTTTTAGCCTACTACCTCTTGGCAAACTGGGGAGCCTCAGTAACATGAAGTGTCACTACTGAGAAACTTTGGAGCCAGACTGTCTGGCTTCAGACAGCTCCTACCATTACCCAGTTCATAGTTGCTACTTCCTAGGGGGGTTTGTGGGAACTGAGTCTTTCTCAGGCATCAGAGTGGGGACTTGAACCAATGCTTTTCTCATGAAGGCAGGCAGCCTCTTTGAAAGCTGCAAAGTGCCCAGCAAAGGTAAGATTTAACTCTCACCAAAAATATAGCAGAGGCTTCAGGTTCATTTCACACCTATGTGTAGTCTGCAGGGGGCAATGGGAGCAGCCTTGGTTTCCTGAGGATGAATTCTGGAAAAATTCTTCAAAATGAGGCTTGAAATCCCCGTGCTGAGAAACAAGGTGTACAGCAGGATGTATTTACTGGGCTAGCTAACCTTGCAGTAGAGTTTCAGGAAAGCTGTTTATGTTAATTGTGGTTTGGGATTTGGGTGGAAAGGCTGTTTCAGTTGTAGGGTTTTGCTCTCCTCTTGGCCCAGCTGCAGGCCCAGACGGGCCCCTGTTGGAAGAAAATCAGCCCTCCTCCACCAAGGAGGAAGGGCCCTCCCGCCTGTGGTCGGCAGCATTGTACTCCCTGGATTCCAGGCTGTCAGTCTCACGGGCAGCTCCTGGGATGCTTAGCCTGCAGATTGTTTTGTTAGGTTTCTCCTACAATTAATTTGGAAATTACCCAGCTACCCACAGCCTCTCCCAGGTGCTCTGTAAACTACAGGCCTGCTTCTGCAGCCTTGGCCTTGATGAGACCCACGCAGGCTAAAGCTGGGAGGGTTCTGGGTGGGGCGACAGGAGGCACTGTCCCGTGATGGTAGGATTTGTTTTCAGCCAAAGCCAGTCCCTTTCAGCTTTGGCACTAACCATCCTACTTTGTAGGAGCTGAAGCAATGAGATCTATGCACTTACAGCCATTATCTTCAGGCCTTGCACGCCCTATGGAGATAAGTCAGGGGTGTGTGGAGCATCCGCCCTGCTCAGAAGCTGGGAGAGAAAGGACTCCTGCGCTGCAGCCCACACAAGCATGTAGGTCTCCTGATTTCCATGGTGGTGGTGGGGGAGTCCCCAGACTTCCAATTCATTTTGCTGAGGACTTGTTACACCTGGGTTGAGGGTCAGACCCTCCCGCAAAGGTCACATAACTTCTCCTTGTCACCTCTCTTCTTAAACCTGTTTCTTCACCTGAAAAAAAAATTCAGTTGAAACCTGTTTCTTCCCGGGGCAACTGTGAAAAGCCAAAGAGGTAACACATGTGAAAGCACTTGGTGCACCCCAAGCATAGAGGCTCTTAGATAATGTTGGGATTATTGTGTCAGCTGTGCTTTTTCTAAGCCACCTGAAGTCAAGGCAGGGCCCTGGCTTAGCGTCTACAATGTTAACCGTGGAAAGTACCTTCCCTGGTTTCTCCTTCTATAAAGCAAGGGGTGAGACTAGCTGTTATCTCCACATTTATTTATAAGAATGAACGAGAAGTCTCAAAGCAAATAAACCAAGACTCAGGTTCCCCCTGCCCTGTAAGGGTCACTTTCTGTATCAGTCAGGAGACATTTGGCCACAGGAAGCCCAAGGAGAAGCATCTTCCTCTTGGAGGACATGTGTTATCCCTGACAGCAGGGCCTCCAGGGACCAGGAGTGGTTGCAGAGTCACTTTCTCAGCACTTAGTGATGTCATCAGGCCCCAAGCCCTTCCTGCCTTTCTGCTGTGAGTCCCCAGCAGGGTAGTGTGTTCTCCTAGGCTGGTGCCCTCTGGCCCCACGTGGCTGCCATACTCCTGGGCTGTCACACGCAAACAACACCCACAGGTGGGAAAGGGTAGTTTCTTTTCTCTTGTCTCTTTTGTTTTTATTTTTTATTTTTTTGAGACAGAGGAGACAAAATCTTACTCTGTTGCCCTAGGTAGAGTGCCATGGTGTCATAGTTCAAACTCCTGGGCTTAAACCTCCCAAGTAGCTGGACTTACAGGCACCTGCATAACAGCTGGCTAGTTTTTTTCTATTTTTAGTAGAAATGGGGTCTCACTCTTTCTCGATCTTTAACTCCTGAGCTCAAGCAATCCACCTGCTTCACCCTCCCAAGTAGCTGGAATTATAGGCACCACCACAATGCCTGGCTAGGTTTTTCTATTTTTAGTAGAAATGGGCTCTTGCTCTTTCTTAGTCTTTAACTCCTGAGCTCAAGGAATCCACCTGCCTCAGCCTCCCAGAGTGCTGAGATTACAGGTGTGAGCCACCATGCCCGGCCCCCTTGTCTGTTTTTAATTAAGAATACACATTTCCCAGAAGTCTCCAGTAATCCTGGACATCTCATTGGCCTGGAAAGTATCCTGTGCACATTTCTAAATCATTCGCTCACAAGGGTGGTGGAATTGTCACCATGTTTACCTTAGGGAAGTCAAGATTGACCCCCGAGGGGTAAGACTTCCTCTAAAACATATCACCAACTGAAACCTGAACAAAATCAGGATCTTGTGAGCAAAGAAGGGGAGAATATGGCTGGGTAGACCACTGGCAGCATCTTGCATGCCTTCATGAATATGCCAGAAGGAGGGTACGTTGTTTCATCCCTTTCCAGAGCTGCCCACTGTATAGTGTCCTCAGTGTGGTCCCTCTGGTCGCCCCCATTTTATCATCAAATGCCCTGTGCCCAATCCCCAAGAAAGGCTGCTGTTCTTTCTTCATGAGCACTTGTCCAGGGAAAATGATGGCAGACCCCATCTCAACCTACGTTGAATAGTTGTATGAGGTTGTGATAAACATTTGAGGTAAAGGGAAGTGTTACCTAGGAGGGAAATTTTTTGAAAACACTAATATTAAATGTTTTTTTTTCATATTAAAGAGTAAGAAACTCTTCAGAGGACTGCTTGAGGAAATGCCATGTTTCTAATTGCTCCACCTGTCCTGAGGTCTGGGTCTCTACGAGAGTGATGGTCTGGCTGATGTTTGAGCTGGGTGATGCTGGCTGCTGTGGGGAATACTGCCCAGGAAGGAGGGAGGAAGCAGAGGGCTGGGTTAGGAGGCTGGTGCTGTCATCAGGGAGACATGGGGGGCTCCTGAGTGGGGTGGTGGCTGTGGAGGCTGGAGGTGCAGCATGGGGTTAGCTGGTTCCTGGAAAGGGAATGGTTAGAGCAAATCCACAGCCACAGCAACACATGGCATGTCTGGGGAACAGCAAATGGCCTGTTGGCTGCAGCCTACATGGGTGGGAAGGGCAGCTATGGGAATGAGGCTGCAACATGGTTGGCATAAGGGTCACAGGATTCTGAGTGCCAGGGGAAGAGGTGAGGCTTTCTGCTACAGACAGCAGGTAGCCTGCTCCTTGAGATTGGAGTTCAACTTCTGAAGGGTGAAGCTGGCAGTGGGGGCAGGATGGAGGCGGGACACCTATGGGAGGCTCTGGCTGGCTGAGTGCACTGAGGGCAGTGGCTGTGGCTGTCAGTTTATGGCGTGGTTGCTGAGAGCCTCCATGACTGAAAAACCATTGCTGGGGCTCTGCTCTGCCAACACCCTCAAGAGAAGCGTGTTCTCACTTCTCCACCTTCTCAGATAGCGAGATAAGCTGGGACTCTACACCCAGCCTGAGATTCATCCTGATTCTGGCTTCCCAATCCCTTTCTCATCCTGGGAGGGGCTGAGAGCTGATCCCCAGCCTTCCTGACTCTGGGCTTCTGTGCCAGGTTAACCCTTCTGGCCTGAACTGGAAATCTGAGCCTTTGCTCTCAGAAGGGGGGTGGAGGGTGGCACAGGGGCACAGAGAACTCCACAGAGAGTGGAGAGTATTCCTCTCCTGAGGCCAAGCAGCAGGGACAACTCCAGGCACTCTGTAAAGTCTGGCCTTGGCCTCAGCCAGAGAGGAGGCCCTGGAGAGAGGGCAGGGACAGCAAGACCAGGAGCCAAACTCATCAAGGGCTTCCTGTCTTCCCTTCACTCTGCCTGTCCACCCCACTTTAAATTTTATTCACTGATCAGTTTGGCCTGAGAAGCACTAGTCACACCACTTTCTCTCTAGGTAGTTCCAAGCCATTATTGAACTAACCATGGGCTCAGATTGCCCATCCAGGTAATGGAGTCCCTGACTGGGAGGCTCATTCCTGAACTGCACTCTACCCTCGACCTCTAACCCTTACATCACTTCCCCTACTTGATTACTTCTACTTCCACATAAAGATGATGATCAAGTGCAGTCTCCCGTGGTGGGGCATAGGTTCTATTCTTTCTAGCTTGGACGCTTACAGTGAAATCTTGGGCAGGTCACACGCCCCTTCTTTGGCTCTATAGAAATTCTGCACACACTCATGGTATTCCTATGTATTCCTACTGAGAACTGATATGAGCACTGAGATGAGAGTCCTGGTTCTCTCAGTGTATGGCTCTGTGATCCTAGGAACACGCTTCCCCAGTCTGAGTCCCTGCCCCACCCTTCATGGTACATGGCTCTGTCAGAATTGCTTTTCATCAAGACATATTTTTCCAACTCTGTTTTCATGTCAACACCCACCCAGGAGACAGCATTTCTCAGGAACAGGAAGAATACAGAAGTTCTCCAGAAAAGTATGTGTCTTTGGGGCGGGGACTCCTTAGGGTTCCTAGGACCCTAGAGGATCCCTCAGCCCAGGCGAACAGCCTCTTCTTGCTGGCCATTGTGTCCTGAGCAGAAAGCTTTATTTTTTCCCCAACTATCCCAAACTTAGGACTGTCAGAAGCCAAGTTTATTCCATACTTGGGCATATTTGCTCCTCAGGGAGGATACAGAGATTGAATTCAAAGTCTCCAAAGTTCCTTAGTTGGGAGTAAGGAGCTGAGTTTCTGCTCTGACTCAAACTAACACCCCAGCTTTCAAGATCCTTTTAGATACACTCTAGTTGAATATCATTGTCACAGTCACTGATACAGCTGGGAACATGAGATGAGATGCATTCTAAAGGTTAGGATTCCAAGACTCAGAAAGTACCTCTTGGAGGAGGTGAACACTCCAGCCAGCCCTGTGCCCCTGCTCTCCAGTTCTCTCTCTTTCCTGCGGCCAGAGTCACAAGGTAGTTTGGACACTGGTTAGGATTCTTGGCCAGAAACAAGAGGCTCCTGGAGGGTATGCTGGCATCTCTGATCTTAACAACATAAAACATTTTCCCCCCCAAAGTTCTACTTCTTTGCCCATAGCATATGAATTACCTGAGGGCCCTGTTGAAAGGCAGGTGCTGGGCTGATAGGTCTGGAGTGAGGCCTGAGAACCTGCATTTCTAGCAAGTTCCCAGGAGTGCAGGACCAGACCTCAGTCTCCTTGTCTTCCCCCAAGCCTCCCTTCTGGCCTTTCGGTAGCACCTCCTGGATTCAAATGTCCAAAGCAGCAAGAGTTAGAGAATGTGAGGGTAAGGAGATCTGCACCGGGGTGGGGAACTGAGGCCTATCCAGGGCGGACAGGAACTTGTTCAAGATCTCACAGCAATTCAGTGACAAAGTCAAGACTCAGGCCTCCCATATGGGGGTGGGGGGAGAAGGAAAACAAAATCCAGAAAAGGTATGTACTGAAGTGGTAACTGTGCTTTCTTTGGTGACCGATAGGTTCCTTTCACTTTTTTTTCACTTTCTTTTGCTATTTCTCACCCTCCTTTTTCCTCTTACCTGTCTTTTTAAAACAATAAACACACGCTGATTTTGTAATAAGAAAATAATTTTAGTAAAGGATAATTCTCACAAAGTTCTTAGAAAAAGAGATTGTATTTATGAATCTGCTCCTTTCATCCGTACATAGTCCATCCAGCTTAAACCACCCAGAAATCCTTGAACGACGTTATCCTTACTCTTATGGGAACAGGAATCACCCAGATGGGGAAGGCCACCACTGCTGCCAGCGCCCACTACCCGGGCGAGCAGCTTTCCGCTGCTACTTTGCCTCTGGGGTCCCGACACTTCTCCCCAAGCGCTGGCCGCAGGAATGTTCCCCTTAAATTGGGGAAGAACGTTCCCTAATCCATTTTCGTAGTTAACGACCTCAGGCCAAATCTGCTTTTGTTGCTGGTTTCCTAAACTTAATTGCGAGCAAAGTTAATTTGAAAGAAAATAAATGTTACAGCTCTGGGGCGAATTCTAACGAGCCTTGGGCAATTAGGGAAAAACGCATCTAATTACCCACAGCCCAAGGGCGCCAGCACACGACGCTGGAGGTACTGGGGCTCCAGAGCAGCAAACGATTTTTTTGTGTTCATAATAGGAAGAAGAAAAATAAAACAAAAAGTAGCGCATCTTCAGTCTCTGAGCCTCTCCGATGCGAGACGCGGAGGTCCTGTCCCACGGAGAGGAAATTCCTAGAGCTGGCATTCCAAGATGACTGCTCTCAAGATCCTAGAGCCAGGCGGGTTGGAGGGTCAGCCTGCGACCTCGCGGGTGGGTGAGGCGGGGAGCCGGCAACCGTCTGGGAGACACTCGCTCCCCTGCGCTGAGCCCATTCTGGCCGGGCGACAGCGCTCAAGCTCCGTGTGCTGCCCGTCCGCGGGAAGCTGAGAACCGCTGTCCCTTTGTCTCCCCCTTCCTCGAGGTTCCTGTAATACACACCCAGGTCTCTTGGAGAAACGTCCCTTTCCTTCTGGCGTTGACCCCTGCCTTTGGCATAATCTTACCTGTCGCCCAAGCTGACAAGGACACCTGCTCTTTCCCATTTCATCTTTCTCCAAGAGGCTTCGTTACAATCCAGCTCCTATTTATTGAAGCCTTTCCGCCTTCCTATGCTGGCGTTTTACAGTTAACAGGGTGTGTTTCCACTTTTCTTGTCTCCTTTAACTCTAGGAGGACCCTCTGAGGTAGCCAATGTCCCTTTCACACATGAGAACACCAGAGAAGAAACTGGCCTAAGGTAATGGCCCTGTCAAAGCCCTGGATTTGCTAAATAGCAAACAAAGAAAGGCAACTCCTGCAGTAACTAGGTGCAAAGACCACTCTTCTCCAGCCCCAACCCGAGGCCTGCCAACTAGGCATGGCAATCTGATCTCTGTGCCTGGGACCGCCAGCTTGTCTAGCTGCACATGGAGAACACTTGAATTCCATTCCTGCAAAGGTTCATAGAGAGAGGAGGGAGGCCCAGTACCTGGGCTTTTTCCAAGGTCAGAGGGCTGGTCTGGAATCTGGACCCACCAGGGGCAGGATTGGTACTCCAGCTGCCTCTCACTTCCAGGTGTTGTTCATTTACTACCAAAGTCAGGAAGGACCAGCATCTAGATCGGCACTATCCAAGCGCGTAGCTATTGAGTATGTGGATTGTAGATAGTCCAAATGTGGATATGCTGTAAGTGTAAAATACACCCCCAATTGCAAAGGCTTTGTATGAAAAAAGAGCAAAACATCTCAACAAATTTTATGTTGATTATATGTTGAAATAATAGTTGGCTATATTGAACAAACATATTATTAAATTAATCTCACCTGTTTCTTTCTAGTTTATTAATCTGGCTATTAGAAAATTTTAAAGTAACATATGTGACTTTGCTCACATTATATTTCTACTGGGGAGCACCGATTTGGATAAATCCCTGTCTGGACTTAACCAAGTTCACATGTCTTTGAAAACAGAGTAGTGCAGGCCCCAAAATAAAAATAAAAATTACCAATGGTTTTTGTACAACTTTCTTTTTCCTGTTTCCCTTCCCTACCAAGTTAACTTTGCAGAAAGAGGCTGAGTTTTTCCTGCCAGAACTCACTTGCTCCAAGATTTTTATTAAAATGGTTCATCTGAACACTCAGGTTTATCTGAGAGTTGTGAAGGGAACCTTTGAAATAGTTTGACATTGGAAATTTTTGCCCCAGAATAAAAAGATTTCTCAAGAGAAAGAGGGGAGAGTTGTCAGGTTTTCAGATTTTAGTGAACCGGGCTGCTGCTTTAAAATAAATAAAACACAGAACAAAATTACAAATCCAGGTTCTAAAGCTTATTTCATTAATCACTCCAATTTCATTTTTGCACGAGCAGGCTGCTAAGGTGCAGCAGGGATGGAAGAGGCAATCCTTGCTACTGAAAACTGTCAGCTATGGGCTCATACCCCATGCCTCCACCAAGTTCTCTCATATACTTGAACTTAGTTTACCCATTGATCCAGGGCTGTTTGATGGAAAGAAACAGTGGACAACAGATTAATGTATTTCTATTTGTCTTACCAGAAAATCATATTTATGGCTGGGCAGTCATAGCTATGGAATGACCAGCACATCCTGCTCAAGAGTTCAATTTAATTATGATATAATTGCTGTCTGGAACTAATCCTGGGACTTTAGGTTAGACGCTTGCTGTGAGCTCTGTTCCCATTCCCGAGAACAGCAGTAAGATTTTGGATGGCTACACAGAGGCCCTGGGTGGCCCACCAATGCTGCCAAACATGCAGGGCAGCATCAACCATGATGCGGCCTTAAGACAAGATAGAATCGCGAAGGCCTCTTGTGTAACCAATCCAGAGACTGACGGTTCAGGTGAAGGGACTGGGTCAGCTAGGTCTGTGGGTTTCAGAGGCAGGAAAATCCAACCCAGGTAAACCAGAGCAGAAAGAATTCTCCCATTTCTCTTTTAAAAAGCAAATTTGTCCTCATTACTTTAAAAATAATGGCACAGTCTGAGCCCTTTATTGTAATAACGCGCAGTCAAAAGCCAAAGAAGTGAATCAAGTAAAAAGGCCCGAGTTTTCAGCAGCACATCGAAGAGTGAAGTTATGTGATTTCCCACACTTCCGCTCCTGGACTCTGGCGTAGACACATGTTGTCCCCCCCTACCCCACACACCTCCCGCCTTATCGCCAAGGACTCCCTGATGGAATGCCAGAAAGGTATGTCCTTTAGGGCTTCGTCCCATCGAGGGTCTCTAGAGCTAGTCCAAGGCCTCTGGCTGGCTCACTCCACGCTCTTCCCATTTGCAAAGTAAGCCAGTGTATACGCGGTGCGCCTCTACAGATTTTTCGGTCCCTTTCATGTGGGTCCCAACTGGGTCCTCTGTCCAGTTCGGTCCTTTTGGTAGCGGAAAAACTTAGTTCGTATAAGCAGCCGAGGTGTTTGAGTTTTCGTCCCTACGCTCGGCTCACATGGCTGACACAAACCGATCTATCCCGCCAGGATAGGCAGGGGCATGGCGAGCATGGTAGGTGCCTCCACTAGACCCTCCGAACTGCCCTCCAGGGTTGTAGCAGGGCCCCAGCGCTCCGAACTGGCCGGGAGACGTGCGCCCATATAAGTCTACTGCGCTCTCAATGCAGCCACTGCTGCCACCTGCGGAGGGCGAAGCGGGTCCAGTTAGGCGTCCAGCAGCTGCAAAGAGTGCGCTGCTAGCCCCCTGCGGATATGAGCCATCGTTGCCCGCGTAGGTGGCCGCATAAGCTGAAGGGTTAGACGGCCGGGCCCCTGTGCAGCTGGCGGGTTGGTAGCTGGTAGTGGTGGGGGCGCCGACCGAGGCAAAGGCGCAAGAGCCGCCTGGCCCCGACGGCACGGGCCCCAGCTCTGGGCTGAGCGGCCTCTCAGGAACCAAGCCGAAGACGCGACAAGGGCCTGGTGATGCGGCAGGGTAGTAGACCGGTGGCGGCGCGGCGAGAGACGAAGGAGTGTAGCCCGCGTAGACGGCACTCGGATAGGGCGGACGCACGGCGGGGACGGCTCCCGGGAAGATGGCGGCAGCGGCAGCGGCTGCTGCGGCTGCGGCGGCCGCCGCGTCGTGCATGTAGGCCGGGTACGTGGAGAGGTCTGAACGCTTGAAGCGCTTGCGGCGGCGCAGGAAGCTACCGCTCTCGAACATGTCCTCAGCGTTGGGGTCTAGTGCCCAGTAGTTGCCCTTGCCCGGGCGGCCGGCCTCGCGCGGGATCTTGAGAAAGCAGTCGTTGAGAGTGAGATTGTGGCGGATGCTATTCTGCCATTTTTTGGGGTTGTCGCGGTAGAAGGGGAAGCGTTCAGTGATGAATTTGTAGATGCCGCCCAGCGTGAGGCGGCGCTCCGGAGCGTGAGCGATGGCCATGGCAATGAGGGCGATGTAACTGTAGGGCGGCTTCCCGCGCTGCAGAGGGCGCTTGCGGCGCCGCCCGCCCGAGCCGCGGCCAGCTGCCTCCGCAGGGACTCCGGTCCCAGTCTCTCCGGCCTCGCCGCTCTCCTCCTTCACTGCTGCCAGTACTTCGGGCTGGGGCGGAGGCGGCGGCGGCCCGCTCTCAGCAGTCATGGCTCAGCCGCCCTGACCCCCCGGCGTCTGTGCTACCCACCGCTGTCAAGGGTCGGGGTGGCCGGGCTGGCCTGGGAACGGCTGGCTTGGGACGTGAGGTCCGTGGATCGGACGCTAGGATCCTCTGGGAAGAGTTCTGGAGGTCCTCGTGACCTGGTACTGAGCGTGCAGCTCCCCAGGCTAGAGCAAGCTGGAGGCTCGGCGTCCACAGTCTCGGGCTAGCGTGGTGCAGACAGTGGCACAGGAGCGTCCCGCCCACCGACGGCTCAGCCCGTGTTGTGTAGCTCGAGGCCAGGCTGTGGCGGTGGGGCACGAGGAATAGGTTTCAGTCACCCGCTGGATGGTCCCGAACGTGGTGGTGCCGGGCAGTCAAGGGGTCCGGAAGTGGTTCCGAGGGTGGGACGCCTGCAGCAAGCGGGTCTAGGGTCCCGCTTGGTTCTAGGATAACCGTGTACGCAGAAGAAGCTGCGGCCCAAAGGCCTAAGCAAGGGCAGTTAGTGCAGGCGCGGGGCGATATGGCGGGGTCTGCCCATGCTGCGCCCCTGCAGCCAAGGTGGAGGGCAGGGCTAAGGTCAGGGAGGTAAGGCGCGGGCCTCCAGGTCTGGGCGCGGGCCCAGGCAGGGTGGCGTGGGACTGCTCCTCTTCGCAGCCTTGAACTCCAGCCTTGGGGACCGCTGGCGAGGCGCTCCTCTGCACACCCCCGGACCGGCTCCTCCCTCCTCCGGCTTCTCCTCCTTAAAGACGTCGGGACGCGTGGGGGCGGCGCCAGTTCCCTGCCTGCTCCCCCCACTACTGCCCGCCCCCAGGGCCCGGCGCGCCTCCCCAGGTAGGTGCAGCTGTGGCGGTGAGGCAGAAGCACCACAACGTCAGAGCTGGGCGGGAGCTTGGAGATCCTCCCGGGGGCCAGCCCCCCTCTGCGCGCCCACGGGGAGACTGAGGCTCAGAGAGTCCAGCGACTGCTCGCTCCGGATCCCTCAGGGCCCAAACTCCGCGCTTCCGGACTTTTCCGGCCTCAGCTGAGGGTTGGGACTCGCAGGTGAAAGGAAGGGCTCACTTCAATTTTCTGCCCTGAGAGGGTGAGCATTGCCGGAGAGGGCGCTTGGTTATCGTGGGGTGAAGGACGGGAAGGGAGATCTGGGATTGTTTCCATAATGGTATGATTTCCAAACCATTACAGCCCCCACATCTTTCAGATGAGGTTTCCTAGGGCTTAAAGGGAAGATGACCGCTTGTCTTCTACTTCTCCCTTATCTGAGCCTCAAACCTGCGTCATTTTTAGGACTGCGCTTCCCAACTGTGTGGCAGAGTTAGCCACTTCCCCCCCTTTTGGGTCCTAGATTCCTCAACTCAATTCAGGGCTTGGATTTCAAAAGTCCTTCTGTTGTCAGTATTTAGCGAAAAGTCGTCCCCTCGCCCCCAATCACCCGTCTTTGAGTGACTCGGGACCCCCGTCTACATGATGGACAGTGGCGCACGGATTAAAGACGATGCAGGCTAGGTTGACAAGCTCTAGCTGTAACCTCCTCCTACAATTCCCCCAGATCAGAGAGGGTACCCGGAAGCTTTCACGACCCCTGGGGGGCAGCCAAACTCCCCGTTTCCGCAGCGGAGTGGGAAGGTTAGCGGGGTGGGGGCGGTGAGGGAGGCGAAAGAAGGGAGCTGCTCTGGGTGGCGCGTCTCCCCGGGAATGGGGAGCGCAGATGGGACCTTGTAGCTTCGTGTCTGATACTCTGAGAGTTTATTAGGGTGTCGGAGGCAGGACTCCGTCCCGGCCCTCCTGGCGGCGCAGCCCCTCCAACTCCTCGCGCTGCAACCCCGAGGCCACTCACTGGGAGTAGGGCCTCTCTCTTCTCCTCCCAGGAGCGTCAGTTTTCTACTCTGAGAATTAGGAGCGGAAGGGCATGTGCTGATCTCGAAGGGCCCTTCTACCCTTAGGATTCCCGGCTTGGTGGCGCTGGCTCCGGAGGCTCCAGCCACGAGTCAGCTGGGAGGATTAGGAGGATAGAGGGGATTGGAAGGATAGAAGGGTGGGTGCAGGGCTGGACGGAGGGGAGATCCCAAGCAGAGGTTTCTGGCCATAAGCGAGTGGTACATCTTTGAGAGTTTCAGTTGCTTTCTTCGTGGCGGTGAGCTGAGGGCAGGCTTAGCGGTTAAGCGCTTGGCAGCTGCCTTCGAAAGAAACAGGCGAAGCCCAGATTCTCGTTTCATCGACCCGGGTTGTGTGGAAACATTCATACTGTTTGCTCCACGATTTTACTCAGCAGAGGGGTGCAGAAGGAATGGAGGGGGGTTTTTACACTTGCTATGCAAAACTCCCCGTTTCTTACTTCAAAGTAATGAGGAAGAGAAAATTCAAGTTTCTTCCTGTTTCTTTTTCCAAAATGGAAAAAAAAGACTTAAAACTTTTAAATTTTAACTGGATTATATCAGAAGGACCTTATAATATGGGGTCTTGTGGTTCAAGATTCTTCCATGCAGATTTTCGGATTTTAAATTCTGGATCATTATTCTAATCCTAATGTGATTTCACAAATCAAAGAATGTGATCCTATAATTCTAAAATTCCATGACCCAGAATCTAAGTTCTTTGACTATGAGTATATGTCTGTGACTAACAGCTTTTGGTCAAAGTCTACAAACCTATTAATTATATTTAAGATACTGGGAGTAAGCCCAGCGGCTGTGGCACATACCTGTAGTCCCTCTACATGGGAGGCTGAGGCAGGAGCATACTTGAGCTCAGAGGTTTGAGCCTGTAGCGTGTACTACCATCCTGCCTGTGACTAGCCACTGCACCCCTGGTGGGCAGGCAAGATAATGAAATTCCTTCTCTTCAAACAAACAAACAAAACTGGGGTGCTGGAACACCAAGATTTTGTGCCTGAAAATATGATGCCACCCCTGGGAGCTGCCACTTTATGTAGTTTTAGATTTTTTAAGCTCTTAGGTATATATTATTTGATTTGAATTTCCGACTAGGAGTAAATGAATGTAACATTTGGGTAATATAAATCCACAACTTTCTTCTTCCTTAATTCCAAAATGTTAGTGCTGGATCCATGCTATCCTTTAGCTCAACGAATCTGATTCTAGTAATTTAATTTTCATGACTGTATGCTTTAATGATCAGCCCCATGACTTTATGATTCTCTATTTTTAGAGACTATGGTTAAAAGTCTCCATGTCTAAGGATTTTCTGATCTTCAGTATCTATTGTCTGTGACCTTGATCCTGTAGAATTCTGATTCTTCTTTCTCAAATTTTGTTACTCCTGGAGCTATACTTGTGCCTCTGACCAAGATCAAGATAAATTAGAATTTCCATGATCATGATTATAAGATTTTCATGAACAAAGGGCCCCTAAAATTCTGTTTCATAAATGTTTTATTCACATAATCCATTTCAAAATTCTGTACTTTGAAGATTCTATGAATCCACACTGTAAAATTCAGATCAAATGATTTGATGAGTACACACATCACCAGTTTACCTGTCTGGGCCAAAACCATACATAAAAATCTCTTCGATGCCAAAGCATTTCCTCTATTTTCCCTTTGCTTCTCTCTCCATTTCTTGAATAGAGGGTGGAGTGGCCACGGGCAAATTCTCATCTCTGACATGATGCTCCTTAATATTTGTGGGGCCACAGATGTCACTGGGAATCATTTCAAAGCTAAGAATAATTGGAAATTATTCTCCCCATCCCAGTAGGGGTGGCTGGTGTTGCTGTGGACAGGCCAGATGGTTGCAATATACTCCCCACTGGTCTTCAACCCTGTGTGTATCCTCAGCACTCCTGGGGGAAAAAAAACATGCTCCGTGGCAGGCCATTGTATGTGCAAAGCGGGTAGGAGACAGTGATCTGCAGAACGTTGTTGCTCTTTTGCAACAGCTGTTCTCCTGAGTTTTAAAGTGCCCTAGGAGAGTTTGTAAATTAAAATGCGGGGCGGGGGTGTCCAAGGAGTCCTGGAAAATTCCTCCTCGTTCCTTGATCTGGATTTCTGTATGTGCAGATGCAGAAGTAACCAGCTCTTCTTCTGCTTAAGGAAATCTTGGAAATTAGAGCTGGCAAGAGATGGGCCCAGATTGTGGAAGAAACTTGCTTAAAGACTTGCAGAGAGGAAAACGGGGCTGAGAGGGAAACTCAGGTCTTCTGGCTCTTACTTCTTGCTCATCCCACCTCCCAACCCACCCCACTTCCCATCCTTTCCTCTATTCTTAGAGCCTTGCTTGTACCTAATTCCATCGCCTGGGACTCTCTCCTTATCCAGCAACAACAGACACTCCGGGCCCCTACACTTGCAAATCTGATGAAGAATCTGATTACAGCCGCATAACAGTGACCTCTGCTTGGGTTTTTCTGGTAAAATCTGTCTGGATCAGCAGGGCCGTATGACTCTAGGGAGCATAAGAGCAAGACAGTGCCACAAAGCTCCCACACACCGGTCGCACTGAGTCCTGCGACGACCGTAGACATTGTCTACAGCGTTGTGAGGGTTCCCACTCCAAATCGCCCACTATCCTCCTCACAGCTTTGGTACACTCTTAACCTCAGCTCCCCGTCTTTCCTCTCTCCTGCAGAGCTGAGAGTATGGGGTGGCACACATCACTGGCTGTGATTGTGTGTCTTTTAAATTGTTTCAAGGCAGAACATGGTTGTGGAGAAAAGGCAAAACACTGTGGGAACTTTCAGTCCGTTTCACTCACGGTCTGAGAGCAAGCGGTAGCGGTTGATTAAAGCATTTTCTGTGGCCCAGCGGGGGACTTCGAGTCTCAGAGCCCCTCCATCCCCACCCCCTGTCCAATCGACTCTTTTGGCTTTCAACGAAAGACGCGGACTCCCGAAGCTCAGTCGGGAAGCCACTGAGCTTCTGCGCTTTGTTGGTTCGTTCGCTTACACGTTGAGAATAGAGAATTAGCCCCGGGACTGCATGGAGGAAAGGCGGCCTGGAAAGGGGAGCCCCGGCTTCCCACCTCCGGATATGCTTGGACCCCGCCACCAGCCTCCGGGGGTCACCTAGAGGAAGCACTTCGCCTGCCTTCCTCCTCTCAGCCCTGCCCAAAGCCTTCTCCTAGCCCTGCCTTCGCGAGGCTCCGAGGCACCCGAGTCCCCGGAGCTGGGAGCGCAGGAGCGGGCTTGGACCTTCAGAAGCTGCACGGCTGCAGACGCCAGAAGCGGAAACCAGATGCAGAGAGCGCCGACTGGTCCCACTGCGCACCGTGAGCCAGTGACAGTGTCAAGCGGGAGCCAGACCTCGGCCTCACTCCGGTCCCAGGTTAGCTCCCCGCTTTCCGCGGCGCTCGGCTGGCGTTCCCAGCCTGAGCACCACCTGCGTCTACTCCACCCGGCGGACCAGCCGGCAGGAGGGAGCTGGGTTGTGGCGGTGGACACTCCTAGAGCTTATTTGGATGTTCGGTGTCCCCCCCCACCCCCACCCCGCCCCCAGCATCGCCAGCAGGTACGTGGCAGTCAGATTTTGGGATTCGGGGCACAGGATCAGCCCTCACGAAATGTCCAGGTTTCTCGGGCAGGGTCTGAGCTCTGACGAGGCTTTAGGACTCTCGGGAATCCCTGACTGCGCTGGAGATTGTGGATGTTCATTTGGGCGAGGGGGGAAGAGTCTGTCTGTGCTTTGCAAAACAATCTCTAAAGAGGCGGTGGTTCTCTTAGAAAGGGAGACACACCAGGCTGGATTCTAGTTCAGCCACCAGAGGTACGGGATGAGGCAGTAGTTTGTCTCTGGCCTCCCATTGGATCCTGTTCTCCTCCTCTGTAGTGGCGCCCAGAAGGGGTCACAGGGTTAGATGACCCCAACCCAGTGGGTTGGCTCAGCACCCACGTTGTGAGTAGGTTATTAGGTAGGCGGTGGGATGGGGAGATGCCTCAAAGGCTGGAATACACTTGGGCCTCTATGCACAGTGCCGGCAGTCCAGCTCTCCTCTGACCTCCTTTCCCCCCAGAGTCCCCCCCCCTTTTTTTTTGAGATAAGTTTCACTGTGTCACCCTGGGTAGAGTGCTGTGACATCACAGCTCACAGCAACCTCCAACTCCTGGGCTAAGTGATTCTTTTGTCTCAGCCTTCCAAGTAGCTGGGACTGCAGGCACCTGCAAGGCCAGCTATTTTTTGTTGCTGTTGTCATTGTTGTTTATCTGGCCCCAGTCTGGTTCCAACCTGCCAGCCTCAGTATATGTGGCTGGCACGGTAATCACTGTGCTACAGGCGCTGAGCCATTTTTGTCTCTTTTTCTGTAGCAGTGCCTGGGAGTGCATGTCTCTGTCTCACTGTCAGTTTTTTCTTTTTTTTTTTTTTGCCTCTATTGCAAATATGCACTGAAGTGTCCTGCCTTTGTGGGGTGTCTCCCCAGTCACTCCCAACCTGACCTAAGGCTTCTCAGGGAAATAAGGGGCCAGCCACACACTCCAGCCAGGTCTAGGTTACCCATACCAACCTCTTCTCTCCTGGAGGATGGTGCAGAAAGTGGCAAAGCAGGACAGATGGAGTAGTGATCCTCTGCCTTTCTGCCCAAGCTGGCCCGTCAGGGCCCTCAGCTCCCTCTGCTCTGCCTGGCCTGGCCTGGAGGAAAAGACGCTGGTCACAGGGCACCAGCACTCTTTGCAAGGCAAGCCTCCCAACCATCCACCTCTGCAGGTGCTCCCACTGATTATCTCTGCACAAACTTGAATTGCTGGGTTGTCCACAATCCCTCAGTGCCCCCACCTTTGCCTTCAAGAACAATGCACTTTTCTGGGCCTGGTATTCAGGGACCTCCCTACACAATGAGCCCCATTTCCACCCCTCTTCTCTCTTGGCCTTCCCTTTCCCCAGTGCCTGAGTACATCCTCCTCTCACACCCTATTCTTTGGTTCCTTTGCATACACTCAAACCTAAGCATAGAAAATCTGGCCCCCTTTCTTCCTCAGCTCAAATGTCTCCTCCTGCCGGAAGTCTTCCCTGAACTACCTGGAGTAGGTCAGCACTCTCTTTGAACCTGCCCCAGCTTGTTTGGATTTTAGTGCTTGTCTGATGTCTTGTTGTATAGTTATTTGGTTATGTGACTGTTTCTGCACTTCTCTGGGAACTTCTTAAGGGTGGGAAATGAAGCTTCATGACACCAAGCACCCAAGGCACCAGCCCAGAGCACAGAGTGGCTTTCCTGTGAGAACCTGTTACTCAGGGTCTCAGGTCAGTTCCAAGTTCTGTTTCTTTCTTGCTAAGCAACCTTGGGCAAGTCACTTATCCATTCTGAGCCTCCATTTTTCAATTTATAAAGTGGGGATAGTACTGTCATAAGAGAGTCGTGTAGGTTACTAATACTAATTTACAAAGGTGTAACTCTTCTATATGCAGACACTGTTTTAATCACTTTATGTACATTAAATTCACTCATGTATCAGGAGATTGAGAACAAGTTTCAGGCCTGTCACCAAGTGGGCACTGGGGGCACATCTAAGAGAACAGGCAGGACCCTGGATCTAGAAGACATGGTAACTGGAAAGATGTGTTATCTAGGCATGTGGGCAGCTGCAAAGGAGCTCAGAAGCAGGAGTCTCGCAGGTGGTAAGTGGGCATGAGGGGAGATTCAGATTCAGAACAGGTTCTTCTTACCCTAGGTTCAGGTACAGGGCACCTGGAATGCTCCTGGGATCTGGATACAGGATGCTGTCTCAAGGGCAGTTTGGCTAACTTGGCCCTACTGGGCTGGAGTCTGAGGGTATCACAGGGGCAGCCTCTCTCCCTGGTGTCTTAGAAGCTTAGGGTCTTGGATCTGCATGGAATTCTTACATCTGCCTGGGCAAATCTGGCTCATCCTTTTGGCAGGAGGGTCAGGGGAAGCTTCAGCACTGGGCTAGGGCCCAGCTTCTGTAGGTTCAGAAGGTCCAACCACATCCTCACTGTGCTCATCAGGCAGTGAGGTCGGACCCCAGGGAGTGCTGGGGCTGACTAGGGGAACTGGGCTTATCCTCCTGGTATGCGTTTGAACAGAGTCCAGGAGTGGGAAAAGGTGAGAGATTGCTTTTGAGGTCTCTCTAGGGGTCTCACCCTGGGTGGGTGATGTGTATGTCTCCTTGCCTTCCCTGAGCTCTGGCCAGGATGAACTGTCCTCAGGTAGTAGGACCAAAGGACTGTTAGAACTTGGCTCTGGGTCAGCAGAATAACAGTAGCAAAGTCCTAGATATGTACAATGGATGTGGGGATAGAGAGAAGTGAGAGGAAAGAGAAGAAAGATCTCTCTGGAAATGGCCACAAGGTGGAATTAACAATATTTGGGAAAGGCCATCGGTCACCTGCCAAATGGAGTCAATGTCCCAGTAGCCCCCAGCTCTCTGAGCATGTGGGGTCTCCCCTATAAGCCTGTCTTACACAGAGCAGGGGCCCAGTGATTAGCTATTGAAGGAATCATGGTGCCCTCTGAAAGCTTTTGCAGGCTTCTGTCCCTTATGATTTCAAAGCTTTTACCCTCTCATTGACTTCCTACTATATTCTCATCTCTGGTTTGTGAAGCTGCCTCTGATCATCAGGGCATTTGCTGGCCAGAGATGATTGACATCAGCTTTACCCAGTGAGTTAGCAAGACTGCCCCAGTTCAAGTAAGTAGCATCACTTCTCTCCCTGGGTTTACTTTGCCTCCTAGTACCCTTCCCTTGGAAATGGGGTTTCCAGAATTTGTCATTTATGGTATTGAAATAACCTAAACAGACGAGCAATGAGGGAGATTTCCACCAAGAGAAGAAAAGGGGAGTGTCCTTCACAGCATACTCCAGGCCTGTCTGGCATTTTTCAATGATTTTTTAGAAGAGCAGGAAGGCAAGCTGATTGGGCTGTGGCTGACCACGAGGAGGTGCTGATACTGGGAGCTGACAGACTTAAGGCTTGGAAAAAAATCACTGGGTTGGGAGAGTGAGCCAAAACCAACAAGAAGACATTTAAAAACTGTTATGAAAACATTGTAACATTACGAGACAAACCAGGAAGAAAAAAGTCACCCACGTGCCAATTACCGATCATTCATCAACTAGGTTTTTCTTTTCTCTTTTTTTTGGTTCTTTGTGTTCTTATGCATATGTATATAAGTTTATGTAGGGGTAACCATAGTGTATGTACAATTCTGTAGTCTTTGTACACAGCACATTTGCATTATTTTGCAAACATAGCTAAATATGGCTCCTTCTTGTTTTTCATTTGTAATTGTGAATGAAATGGTCTAGTGTTGACTTGACCCTTTCGCAGTAGCTGGGCGCTTAGGTAGTTCCCAGTATCTTTGGTATAGGTGAAGCTGCTGTTCATATATTTGTATCAAGAGCTTTGTATTTCTTTTGAAATATCCATAAAGCAAATATTTAAGAGCAAGTTTTATGGCCACAGACATTTTTATGGTTCTTGATATCTTGATATAGTGCTATCACATTGTCTCTAAGGGCATCTTGTAACTCATGGTTATCAACAAAATTAACATATCTTAAAAAGTTGCAGTCAGATCGTTGGCTAGGGCTACAATTATACCAAAGCTGGACTGGGGCCACAGAATACACTTCCAGCTCTTTTACGTGGCTTTAGGCTGACCTCAGCTCTTCATCCTGTGAACCTCTCCGTAGGTTGCCTGAGTATCCTCATAACATGACAGCTGGTGATCTGAGAAAGAAAGCCAGAGAGAACACAAGGTAGAAGCCAGGCTCTCTGTAGCTTAATTTGAGAAGCTGCTTCCTGTCACTTTTATTTATATTCTATTTGTTAGAAAGAAGTCACTATACCCAGCCTATACTCAAAGGGAAGGGATTACACAGAGTGTCATTACCAGGAAGTGGGTTTCATTGGGGCCATCTTGGAAGCTGCTTACCACAAATAATGTTGATCTTTACACATATATGTGCATATTCCCCGCCTGTATTTCTTTGGGCCAAAGAAATTTGGTGAAAGATTTCTTTGGTGAAATCTGCCAATTTTTTTTTTTTTTTTTTGCAGTTTTTGGCCGGGGCTGAGTTTGAACCTGCCACCTCTGGTATATGGGGCCAGTGCCCTATTCCTTTGAGCCACAGGCACCGCCTGAAATCTGCCAATTTTTTACTGGGTTGTCTTCTAATTGAATTTTAAGAATTTTTCATATTCTTTATACCAGTCCTTTGTCAGATATATGTTTTATAAAGAATTTCCTCCTAGTCTGTGGCTCAGCTTTTCATTTTGTAACAGTGTCTTTTGAAAAGCAAAAGTAAATTTTGGTGAAGTCTAACTTACTGAATTTTAAATTTTATAGTTGGTGTTTCTTATTGTGCCCTATTTAAGAAATCTTTGCCTAACTTAAAGTCACTAAAATATTCTAGGTTGTTTTCTAGAAGTATTGGCTCTTATGTCTAAGTTAATGATCTATTTCAAGTTAATTTTTAATATGGTGTAATAAGAGTTGAGATTGATTTGTTATTCAGTATGGCTACCCATTTGTTCTAGAACCAATTTCTTTAAAAAATTATTATTTCCCATTGAATTGCCTCGGCACTGTGTTGAAAATCAATTGTCCTTTAGTTGTTTTTTCCCACTTATACTGGATGGTTGATTTAAAAAAATTAATAAGCTTGTATTATGAAATATGTATATTGTGTATAGCATTGATGCATTTGATATCTTTTTCTTTTAATTTTGATTGTATACATTTTTTTTGAGACAGAGTCTCACTTTGTTGCCCTTGGCAGAGTGCCATGGCATCATAGCTCACAGCATCCTCAAATTCCTGGGCTCAAGAGATCCTCTTGCTTCAGTTTTTTGTTATTTTTAGCAGAGACAGGGTCTCACTCTTGCTCAGGCTGATCTCCAACTCGTGAGCTCAAGCAATCCACCTGCCTCAGTCTCCCAGAATGCTAGAATTATAGGTCTGAAACACTGTGCCTGAGCTTGATTGTACATTTTTAAAAATTTGTATAGTCATATGTTCAATATTTTCCTTTGTAATTTCTTCGTTTGATTCAGTTGTTAGTAAATCATTACTTCTTATAGTTGGGATAAAAATGCTATTCTGTTCTTTGATCATTTTTACAAAATTTGAAAAGCATTTTATTTATTTTATTTTATTTTTTGAGACAGAGCTTCAAGCTGTTGCCCTGGGTAGAGTGCTATGACATCACAGCTCACGGCAACCTCAAACTCCTGGGCTTAAGTGATTCTCCTGCCTTGGCTTCCCAAGTACCTGGGACTACAGGTGCCCACCACAATACTTGGCTATTTTTTGGTTGTAGTTGTCATTGCTGTTTGACAGGCTGGGGCTGGACTTGAACCCACCAGCTCTGGTGTATGTGGCTGGCACCTTAGCTACTTGAGCTAGAAAACTATTTTAAAACAAAAGTAATATAGTCACATTATAGAAATTTTGGACAATGAGATTTTAAAAGTTACTTATGTTTCATTAGTATATCTATTATTACCATTTTTGTGTTTTCCTTCTAGATTTTTAATCTGCATATTTCCTACAAAGGTATACATAGTAGGTTTGTGTTCTATGACTTTATTTTTCATTTTATTTATTTATTTATCTTTTGAGACAGAGTCTCACTTTGTCGCCCTTGGTAGACTGCTATGGCATCACAGCTCACAGCAACCCCCAACTCTGGGGCTCAAGTGATTCTCTTGTCTCAACCTCTGGGTAACTGGGAGTAGCTCTGACTACAGGCGCCCACCACAATGCCCGGCTATTTTATGGTTGTAGTTGTCATTGTTGTTTGGCAGCCCGGGCTAGATTCGAACCCACCAGCTCCAGTGTATGTGGCTGGCGCCCTAGCAGCTGAGCTACAGGCGCCAAGCCTGTGTTCTATGATTTTAGATGATTTATTTTCTTAATTTATTTGGAACATATCACAGTGTATGGCATAGATTATATGTAGTAGATTTTCATTGTTTGTCCAGGATACTTCCCTTGGGATCAGAAGGGTTTGCAATAGGATTTCCAGTTGCAGTATACCAACCCTGTGACCACAGTGGCCAATCAGTGGATGGGCACGTGACTCTCAGGTTGCCAGGCAAAATACCTTTTCCCTTGGCTTATCTCTACCACTCTTCCTCAGTCCTTCACTCACTCCTTCTCTTTTATCACATTACTAAGTATTGGAATTCTTGAGCATTCATACTTTTCTTAGCTCACTCTGTACTTTTTCCTTAGGTAAACACTGAAATTTTGGTCATTTTTTTAGATATAAAATTTCTCCATCAGTGTTTCCTAAAAAATATTGATATTTCCACCTTACATGTATGTGTGCATCTTGTGAGCACTTTGGAATTCTAGCTGTCTAGAAAGAACTCTCATATTCAAAATGATTGAGAAGCACTAGGACATTCCCCAAGGTCTCTTCTAGCCTGGTAGAGTAATATTAAAAATATTTAACACCCAACATAGCAGGGTGTATTGACCAATCTGAATATATGTACTGGACCAATCAGAATAGAAGCCTGCTAGGACAGGGTGCCCTTGGGTGCTGGGCCTTAACCCTTTAGTGTCAGGATCTTAAGAGTGGTCAGACCATCCCAGGAAAAGGCTAAAACAACCAGGGCAGCCAGAGGGTGAGTGTGGGAGAGGGAGGAAGGTACAGGATAGGAGTAGGGCAGGGAGCTTGGGCAGTGGCTGTTCATCTGTGGGCATGGCAGTATTTCAGCATCTCAGTTGCCATGTGCATGGGCCAACCTTGCAGCTATTGCACTGAGATGGTGTAAAATGCCTGCAACAGGCTTGGCCTCTTGCCTCCTAGCAGCTGACTCTGTATCCACCTGGCATCAGCACATGCACCTTTCTACCAAATTTGACTTTAAAATGCTCCATGGTGCTGGGCAGTTTTCCATCCAGGTGGTAAACCTGTGAGTCTCCAGAGTGTGTTTTGGTCGAATGCATTCATCTCCTCCTCACACCCTGTGTGCAGGTGAGCTGTGTAAGGAAAGAAGGCCAAAACTGGGGTCAGAAACCTGGTCCTCCGTTCACACTCAGCCCTTCTGTTCTTTCCCTGTATGCTCCTGGGCAAGTCGCTTCATCCCTGTGACATGAGTTGGTGGACAATAAAACAAGATGGTGGCTTATGCCTTCATAGGGCCACATGGAGGCTTAAATAAAATAACATAGGGGAAGTGCTTTGCAAACTGTAAAGTGCTGTGCACACATACATAAGTCTCTCTCTGTTCCATAGATTGAAGGATCTGGCTGCTCAGCATGTTTCTGATTCTGATTAAATCACAGATTCTGTTTCTGCCATTTATTTAAAATGTTTTCTGACTCCTGAGATGTGACCAAAATATAGTTTCAGCTTTTTGTGGGTGGGGGAGTGTGGGCTGCAGAAAGTGTGATCTTCTTTTCCTCTTAACCCTACAGAATCACACAAAATCAGAGCTGAAATGGGCTGCTAGACAGGATCAAAGCCACCCCCCTCAGTTTATAAATGGGATCACTGAGATCCAGAGAGGGCCTGTGAGTGGCCCGAGGCCACATCATGAGTTGATGGTGGAGCCAGAAGCAGGTCTTCTGATTCCGAGCCCTTCTCATCACAGCATGTGATGAGCCTGTGGCAACCCGCTCATTCAAACAGCAGTTACTGAGTCCCTAACTAAGTACTGGCCTCTGTGCCAACCATTTGGGAAGTAGACAGGGGAAGTCAGGTGCAATTCTGCTCTCACGTTGCTTGTGACTCTGGGCAGCAAATGAACTTTTAGAGTCCTGAGAGGTGGTCAGATAAAGTTCTCTCCATAGATTTGGCAAACTCCTTTAGCAGTGGGTGCAGTTTTTGAGAACAGTCAAAAAGTCTGGTGATGAAGATCAGCCACAAATGCTGCCCTACCACCAGTGAGCCACCACGTGTCCTCATCTCTGTCCCATTTATGTTTTTTTGGCTGGGGTGGGGTTTGAACCCCACCACCTCTGGTATATGGGGCTGGCGTCCTACTCCTTGAGCCATAGGCGCCCCCCTCCCATTTATATTTTGTAACCATCTCCTATCATATTGCCAATGGGGAAGCTGAGGCTCAGAGAGAAGCAAGGATATGGCCAGTGTCATGGAGTTGGAAAGTGCCAGAGTCACTCTGATGAAAAATGAGCTGTGGTTCTAGAACCTTTTAGTTCTGGTGAACTGGCTCAATTTAGGAAGAAAGAGCATGGGCTCAGGTGCTTGGGAGATCTGGGTTCAGATCCCAGCTGTGTGACTTAGGGAAGTTACTCTTGTAGAGACCGCATTTTGTATGTGCAAAATAGAGATAACAGGGTACTTGCCTTGTGGGCTTCTATGAAGGTGCCATTAGTGACTGAGGGTAGAAGCCCTGGTTAGTGCCTGGCATGCACACAGCATTCCATAAATGTTCCTCTGCCCTGCCCGACCAGCCCTGATGTGGGTGGCCTGGTCAGTAACAGAGGGCCAAGCACTCCTGGCTCTATGGAGCAGTGTCCTTTCCTTCCAGGAGAGAGGCCTGCAGCCTTTCCCCTTCTGAACAATAACAAGGGCTAAGGCAAAGGTGAGCCTTGCTGATAGTTCAGGCCTGAAACCAGGGGCCCTCTCCCCCAGTTCTCTTTCCCTCCTCTTTCCTGTCTGGTCTGTCTGTCTCTTTTTCCACTCCAAATAGGGTGGAGACTACTCACAGCCCTACAGGCCCGCTTGGAAACCAGAGTGGCCCACCATGCCTGACTGCGCAGGTGTCAGTGCTGCCGGGGCTCTGCTGCATTCCAGCCTGTATGTCAGCACTTATGAAAATCTTCCAGGTCCTGGCTTTGAATAGCCCCATGGCTGCCTGGGAGCAAGGAGGCTGGCTCTGTTTTGCCTGTCAAATCAACCACTTTGTCTGTCTACGGGCAGGTAAGCCAGGTCCCCTTACATAATACCGACCTGGCCATCACTGTCAGGACTGACTCTGCCAGGCTCAGGCTGAACAAACAGTTCATTCAGGCCCTCCAGGAGGCCAAGGCCATACAGCAGCAGGAGCTGCTATTCTTTAGGAGCCTAATGACAGGCTCTAAGCAGATGCCTCCACTCCATGGGGAAGGAGCTGGCTCAGACTTGCCTGTCCCAGCCAGAGCAAATCCTCCTTTCTTGGCTGTTCAACTTTCCAAAAGATTCCCACTTTCACTCCTGCCCTCGCTGGGTAAATGATACATTTGGCTCGGGAGGCAGGCGAAGTGAGAGGAAACCCAGGCCTTGCTACACAAAGAGCCCACGACTATGTATTGGACATCTCATAGCTTGCCTGATTTTCCTTCTTTTGCTGTAACTACGTGGAAATTTGAGACAAATTTAGCTTTGGTGGTAATAATTAACTCATCCCAGTTGTCTGGTAACATCCTCTGATCCTTTTAATTGATTCTCTTAGATTTAAATTAATATTTCTTTAATGTACTTTTTATTGTGGTAAGAAACATGTAACATAAAATTTACCATTAGCGACATCAAGTATATTCACAATCATCACTACTGTCTAGTTCAAGAATATTTTTGCCACCCCAAAAGGAAACTCCCTACCCACTAAGCAGGCACTCCCCATTCTTTAACCTTTAAGAAACCACAAATGTCTTTGTGAAATGAGTAGGGGGTATGAACTCGAAATAATAAATAAAAGAATAGACAACTCATAAATTTCATTGCATTAGCTGGACACATTCGGCCTTTATTTTACTTTTCCACATTCAGTTTTGTTTCATGCTCTTTTATTCATTTAAGGATTGAGCTATGGCTGGTTCTAATCTGCTTGTGTCATTCCAGATTCCTTCCTTTCTTCTCCCTCTCATTTTCTCCCTCTCTCTCCCTCTCTTCAGACTTTCAGATCTACTAATCTAACTACCCACTTACTATCCATCTACCTACCTACCTATCCATTTATCCAACTCATCTATCACCTATCAAAAATCTATCATATATCTATTATTTATCAATCCAAAAGCCATTATGTATCCAGTTATCTATCTATCTATCTATCTATCTATCTATCTATCTATCTATCTATCTATCTATCATCTTCCTGCTCTCCATCCATCTAGCCATGCCTCTGTAAAGATACATCACTGGTTCTCAGGCCTGTACATTAGAATGGCTTAGGAAGGTTTTAAAATCTGCAGGTGCCTGAGCCCTATCTCAGGCCAAATGAAATGGAATATTTTGGGGGAGGGCCGGGCATCTGCATATTTTTAGTTCTACCAGGTGAGTACTGTGTTGTGAAAGTTGAGAATCACTCAGTTCCAAGTCAAGTACGTAAATTAGCATGAAATTAAGGCTTTAGTTCCACATGGGAGCTCTAGGAAGCCTGCACTTCTTCCTTCTAAAGTAAGTGATATAAAAAAGAAAAAATAAAGTAAGTGATATGTGGGTATTTGCCATGGTGGGAGTGGAGAGCTCAGTAAGATGGAGGAAGGGGAAGACACTGTGTAAGGCAGCTGAGTACCAAAACATAGGACTGAGAAATCAGGCAGCCAAGTACTCATCCTTTTTTGGTTTTTGAATAAACATTTGTTAACTAAGGGTGGCACCTGTGGCTCAAAAGGGTAGGGCGCCGGTCCCATATGCTGAAGGTGGCGGGCATTCAAACCCAGCCCTGGTCAAAAAAAAAATTTGTTAACTAGCCCTCCAATAATAACAATAATGATAATAAGTAATAACCACTCACTTAGATTAACCTCTTTGATACTTAACCTTCTGCAAAAACTTCTTACGTCAGAGTTGGTCTTTTTTTAAATGTAAATGAGCATTTTCTACACAAAGTTTTATCGTCTGCCTTTAGCAATACATATAAATGACTTTCTGTGTGCTTAGGAGCATCATTTTAAAAGTTTCCAAGTATTTTATGAACATATATATCACATTTATTTAGTCTCCTATTGGATTTTGATTATGATTGTACTGAATTAAAAAATGAATTAGTATTGGCTAGGTGTGGTGGCTCACACCTGTAATCCTAGCACTCTGGGAGGCTGAGGCCAGCAGATCACTTGAGCTCAAGAGTTTGAGATCAGCCTGAGCAAGTGAGACCCTGTCTCTACTAAAACAGAAAAAGTTATTTGGATATTGTGGCAGGTGACTGCAGTCCCAGGTATTTGGGAAGCTGAGGCATGAGGATCTCTTAAGCCCAAGAGTTTGAAGTTGCTAGGAGTTTTGATGATGCCACAGCACTCAACCCCAGGCTCTGTCTCAAAAAAAAAAAAAGAAAAGAAAAGAAAAAGTGGGGTGGTGCCCATAGCTCAGTGGGTAGGCCGCTAGCCACATGCGCTGATGCTGGTAGGTTCAAGCCTGGCCCAGGGCCTACTAAACAACAATGACAACTGCAACAAAAAGAAAAAAAAAATTATCTGGGCGTTGTGGCAGGTGCCTGTGGTCCTGGCTACTTGTGAGGTTGAGGCAGGAGAATCACTTATGCCCAAGAGTTTGAGGTTGCTGTGTGCTGTTACACAACAGCACTCTACCGCTGGCAACATAATGAGACTGTCTCAAAAAAAAAAAGAAGTTAAAACTCCATGGAATGCTGCAGTGGTTTCATCCTCCCTTCGATCCACTCTTTTAATCCTCTTGAATGAAAGTCTTTGGAGGAGAGGACTCTACAAAACACCA
>CAUYQV010142672.1:0-15509 GCA_963574575.1 Galagoides demidoff
GGCGTTGTGGCGGGCGCCTGTGGTCCCAGCTACTTGGGAGGCGGAGGCAGGAGACTCACTTGAGTCCAGGAGTTGGAGGTTGCTATGAGCTGTGATGCCATGGCACTCTACCCAGGGGGATGGCTTGAGGCTCTGCCTCAAAAAAAAAAAATCGTGGTATATGTACACCATGGAATACTATGCAGCCATAAAAAGATGGAGACTTACATCTTTTATATTTACCTGGATGGAGCTGGAACATTTTCTTCTTAGTAAAGTATCTCAAGAATGGGGAAAAAAAAGTATCCAATGTACTCAATACTACTATGAAATCAATATATAATGGCTCTGTGCCTGTGGCTCAATCGGCTAAGGCGCCAGCCACATACACCTAAGGTGGAGGGTTCGAATCCCCAGCCCGGGCCCGCCAAAACAACAATGATGGCTGCAACCAAAAAATGGCCAGGCGTTGTGGCGGGCGCCTGTGGTCCCAGCTACTTGGGAGGTGGAGGCAGGAGACTCACTTGAGCCCAGGAGTTGGAGGTTGCTATGAGCTGTAATGCCATGGCACTCTACCCAGGGGAATAGCTTGAGGCTCCGTCTCAAAAAAAAAAAAAAGAAATCAATATATAACCACCTACACACTCATACGAATGGCAAAACATAACTTTAGTCCAGAAAGTAGAAGGGAAGAGAAGAGAGAGGGGAAGGAAGAGGGATATGGGAGGAGGGAGGGTATTTGGGGGGATCTCACCTAATGTGTATGATGCAGTGGTACATTTCAAAACTATTAAGAAATGAGTATAATTGTGGTGGATGTGTTAGTTCAATGTAAACATTTCACATTGTATATCTAATCAGTACACTGAACCCCATAAATGCATCAATGTATACAGTTATGAATTAATAAAAAATAATTTAAAAAAATTAAAAATGTGTATGCACAAATACTCATGCATAAGTGTTCATAGTAGAATTATTCATAATAGCCAAAAAGTAGAAACAATTCAAATATCTATCAATTGATGAATAGATCAAATGTTATAAACACATACAATGGAATGTTATTTGTTAATAAAAAGAAATGAAGTACTGATATATATTACAACCTGGGCGGACCTTGAAAATATTATGCTAAGTGAAAAAAGCCAGTCACAAAAGGACACCTATTGTATGATTCCATTTATATGAGTGTATATTTGTCCAGTATAAGCAAATTGATAGAAAGTAGATTAGTGGTTGGCTAGAGCTGGGGTGGGAATTGGAGATAGTGAGAAATGACTCCTTAGGGGGATGGGGTTTCTTTGCAGAGTGATGAAAATGTTTCAATCGTTGCACAATTTTGTGATTGTACTAAAAATCATTGCATTTAAATAGGTGAATTATATATCAGTAAAGCTGTTAACTTCCTCTCTAAACAGACAAACAAAACAATAAAGAGAAAATTTCAAGAGCAACCAGAGGAAAAAAGACACCTTGCATGCAGAGGAACAAAGATAAAATAACAGCAGATTTCTTATTGGCCAGTGCAAATGAGAAGGCAATGGAACATCTTTAGAGTACTAAGCTAAGACTAGTCAACCTAGGATTCCACAAATAGATTCACCTACACATCTGTGGTCACTGATTTTTGACAAAGGTGCAAAAACAATTCAGTGGAAAAATCAGTCTTTACAACAAATGGTTCAGGAACAATTGGATAACCATATATACATAAGTTAACTTGGATCCTTACCTCATACCATATACACAAATTAACTCAAAATGCATCATAGCCCAAAAGCTAAATTTTATTATAAAACTTATAAAATCTTTTTGACATTTAGGCTAAGATTTAGATGCCACATAAACAGAATAATGCTTGAAAGAAAAATGGATAAAATTGGACTTCATCAAAAGTAAGAACTTCTATTTTTCAAGAAATCTTGTTGGCTCAGTGCCCGTAGCACAGCCACATACACCGAGGGTGGTGGCTTCCAACCCAGCCTGGGCCAGCTGAACAACTGCAACAACAAAAATAGCCAGGTGTTGTGGTGGGCGCCTGTAGTCCCAGCTACTTGGGAGGCTGAGGGAAGAGAATTGCTTAAGCCCAAGAGTTTGAGGTTGCTGTGAGCTGTGACGCCACAGCACTCTACTGAGGGCAACCTTGTGAGACTCTGTCTCAAAAAAAAGAAAGAAAGAAAGAAATATTGTCAAAAAAATAAAAGATGGCTTGGCGCCTGTGGCTCAAGTGGCTAAGACACCAGCCACATACACCTAAGGTGGCAGGTTCAAATCCAGCCCAGGCCTGCCAAACAACAATGACAGCTGCAACCAAAAAAAAAAAAATAGCTGGGCATTGTGGCTGGTGCCTGTGATCCCAGATACTTGGGAAGCTGAGGCAGGAGACTCACTTGAGCCCAGGAGTTGGAGGTTGCTGTGAGCTGTGATGCCACAGCACTCTACCCAGGAGGACAGCTTGAGGCTCTGTCTCAAAAAAAAAAAAAAAAGACAAACCATAGATTGGGAGAAAACATATGCAAATCATATATCTAATGAAGGACTTTTATACAGAATATATAAAGAGTGCTGAAAACTCAACAATAAGAATACAACCCCTTTACAAAAATAGGCAAAAGATTTAATCTGTCACTTCACCAAAGGAGACGTATGGATGACAAACACACGCACGAAAATGAGCTCAATGTCATTAGTCATTAGGGAAATGCAAATTCAAACCACAATGATATACCACGGCACATCTATGTCTATTAGAATGACTAAAACCACAAAGACTGACAATGTCTAGTGCTGATGAAGATATAGAGGAAGTAGAACTTCCACTGATGGGAATAAAATTGTACAACCGAAGAAGATAGTCAGTTTCTTAAAAAGTTAAATGGAAATGTATCAGATGACCTAGCCATTCCAATCCTAAGTATTTTCCTAGGAGAAATGAAAGCAGATATTCATACAAAGACTTGTGCTCAAATGTTTATAGAAGCTTTATATGTATTAGTCTTAAACCAGAAATAAACCAAAAGTCCATCAATAGATTAATGGAAAAGAAAACTGTGGTATATCTCACAATGGAACACTTCACAAAAATAAACAAATGAACAAAAAACATGGCAGGCACGGTGGCTCATACCTATAATCCCAACTACTCTGGAGGCTCAGCCAGGAGGATCACTTGAGCCCAGGAATTTGAGGTTGCTGTGAGATATGATGCCATAGCACTCTAGCCTGGGAGACAGAGTAAGGCCTTGTCTCAAAAACAAAATAAAACCCTGCAACAACTATGATATATGCATAGATATGGATGAATTTAAGAATAATTAAGCTTTTCTTTCTTTCTTTCTTTCTTTCTTTTTTTTTTTGTAGCTGTCACTGCTCGACTGGGAAGACATATGGTACCTTTTTGTACGGTACAAACAAGTACGTACTGCATGATTCCTTTCATACAAGATCTAGACAATGAGACCCACTCGATAGTGGCAGAAAGCAGACTGATCATTGCCTTAGGGGGTAGGTAGGAGAGAATTACCAAGGAGCACATGGAAACTTTGAGGGTGATAGAGATGTTCACTCTCTTGATTACGGTGATATTTTCCCAGATGTGTACATATGTCAAAACCTAGAAAACCGTATACTTTAAATATTTGAAGTTAATTGTGTTAATTACACCTCAATAAGTCTATTTAAAAAAGGAGAAAATCCCATATCTGTGTGAAGCATTTAAAGCCTCCTGGTATGTAACAGCTGTTCATTGAAAATTAGTTCCTGGCTCAGTGCCTGTGGTTCAAATGGCTAAGGTGCCAGCCACATACACCTAAGGTGGTGGGTTTGAATCCAGCCCAGGCCCAGCAAACAATAATGATGGCTGCAACCAAAATTAGCCGGGCGATGTGGAGGTCGCCTGTGGTCCCAGCTACTTGGGAGACAAAGGCAGGAGACTAGCTTGAGCCCAGGAGTTGGAGGCTGCTGTGAACTGTGATGCCACAGTACTCTACCCAGGGGGACAGCTTGAGGCTCTGTCTCAAAAAAAAAAAAAAGAAAAGAAAAGAAAAAAATAAAATTAGTTCAGACGATTGCTGCAACAAAATATTAAGCAATAATAATAGTAATAATGCAAAGAAAGTAACATTCACATTGTCAGATAGAAGTATGTCTATTATAGAATACTTTGATCAGTTAACTTCTTCTTCTTTTGTTTTTTCCAAAGTCTCAAAAAAATAGACAACTAATATTAATAAATGAAAGTAACAGATAATTTCAAAAAAAACAGACCATGCCAAATCTTATAGACAATTGAAAAAGAAATACTTCAAAATCATTCTACTTAATCTGGATACACCTGATATTAAAATTGGAGAAAATATATTATTATAAAGGGGAAATTACAAACATATTTCACTTATAAATGAGGATGCAATATGATAAACAACATTTTAACATGTTGAATTAAAAATTAATGTTTAAGGAATGTACTTCGGTCCAAATTAAATACAATTTATATAAGAATTAGTCATTAATTTCTTTCTTATTCTTTTTTCCTTGCCCACACCCCCTCCTTCCTTCTCTGTCCAGTATCCCCTTCCCCCCATCCCACCATGTCATTAATTGTCATTAATTGTCTTCATATCAAAGTTGAATACATAGGATTCCTTCTTCTCCATTCCTGTGATGCTTCACTAAGAATAATGTGTTCACCTCCATCCAAGTTAGTACAAATGCTGTAACATCTCCATTATTTTTGATGGCTCAATAATATTCCATGGTATACATATACCACAGCTTATCAATCCATTGCTGGGTTGAAGGACATTTAGGCTGTTTCCACATTTTAGCGATTGTAAATTGGGCTGCAATAAACAGCCTAGTACAAGTGTCTTTATAATAAAAGGGTTTTTTTCCTTCTGGATAGATGCCCAGTAATGGGACTGCAGGATCAAATGGTAGGTCTAGGTTGAGTTCTTTAAGGTTTCTCCAGACTTTCTGTTAATCCAATCATGTAGAAGCTTTGTGTCACTGGGATTCCTATATTAAAAGAAACTCAGTCCTTTTCATTAAAGGCTGAAGCACAGAGACAACTTTTTTTTTTTTCCTGAGACAGAGTCTCACTCTGTTGCCTGGGCTAAAATGCCCTGGAGTCAGCCTAGCTCATAGCAACCTCAAACTCCTGGGCTCCCTCAACCTCCTGAGTAGCTGGGACTATAGGTGCCCACCATGATGCCCAGCTAGTTTTTCTATTTTTAGTAGAGATGGGGTCTCACACTTGCTCAGGATAATCTCCAACTTGGGAGCTCAAGAGATCCTCCTGCCTTGGCCTCCCAGAGTGCTAGAATTACAGGCATGTGCCACCATACCTGGCCTGAGAAAGATAATTTTAAGGATGATTATTCCTCAAATAATATACCCTATTCATGAAATAAACTCTGTCTTTTCTTAGAGAAAAGCCCAGTGTTTTTATTTTTATTGAGGAATACACGATTCTCTGGATTTCTTCTAATGATTTCTTAAGGTTTTGTTTGTTTGTTTGTTTTGAAGAGCTAACACTGGTTGCAGGGTATATTCCTGTGTGGATGAGAAAAAAAACTTCCTCCTTGGATCCCAGCCGGTGATGCTCTTCCTTATCCACACTGCTTTCTTCCCTCTTTGCTATCTAGACACTGCCCTTCCCCAGTGCATCACCATCATTACCCCTGGCCATCAGAGGAACTGCAGATACAGTTACTTCAGGGGTGGAGGGCAAAATGATCCAAACGTTTATCTGGCTTCCAGACAGAGCTAGAGGAGCTATTAGTTTGCAGAGTAAGGAGAACACTCCACGTTGTATTCAATGCTGAATTACAGGCTTGCTATCGGCCTTTGTGGGATTTTTAGTGCAAGAATTTATAGTAAACTCATGAAAGGGCATGTTTGAGTTAAACAATGAATGTATGGAGAAAAAAGGACAAATAAAAATGTACAAGAAAGCTGATTGAAAATCTTGTTCACGACAGTGGCCACTGTTATCCTAAATAACCATTACATACGGGGCGCTGCTGGTCAGGCCCTGGTAGGGCTGGATAAGCCCAGGTGCCACCATGTGGAGTCATTTATTCATGTACAAGACCTTCTGTTATAGATAAAGTTAAGAGACTAGACGATCCAAGGACCATGGTGCCCGGGCACCAGGAGGATGAGGGGATGGGAGACTGGGGTCTTGTGGCAGCAACTCACAAACTCCTATGTTCTGGAAAGATCATGGAGTGTTCTTCCAAGACTTAGATCAGCTGCAGGGCACCCAGCCTACATGGCCTCTGTGGAGCAACAATACACCCTGCTCCTCTGATGGCTTCAAGACTGGTATCTTCAGCTCCCCTCCACCCTCCAACTGCAGTCCCTGAACATGGACTAACCATAAATTTAGAGTAGAAATGCTTCAAAAAGCTAATCACTTTAAGAGAGGGGGATACTGTGTAACCTATGAAGAGAACTCTGTTTAATATATACTATGATGATTAATGACATTGCTGATGCTTACTCTTACTGTGAGAGTATAAGGGGAACATAGGAAAACAGGAGACAACATCTCTGTGAGGAGATATCTTCCCTATTCTCTGGATGGAATTGCTGACTTTTCTGTAAATAAAAGTGGAATCGTTGATCCCACATCCACTTCTGCATTGACTGGCTTGAGTGACAGGTAGACAGACTCAGGTCTGGCAACATTCATGAGAAATGTATCGTTATTAAAGTAAATGGGAAAATAGAATGTTTTAGAGGCTTCATTGTCTTAAGAAGAAAAGATTCTCCCCAAATGGAAGGTAATTAATTACCCAAAGAAAACATTAAAATCATTGAAGCCTACTAAATGTAACAGGCCCAGAGGCTAAGGCTGGGATGTCATGGCTACACTGGGGAGTGATCTGGGAACAGTCAAAAGTGAGAGAACATTGGTTCGAGCTAATAGACAATTACAGACTCCGTTTCATTCATGACCGTATCTTTGCATCCAAAGGAATTTTTTTTTCGTTTACTTTTTCCAAAAGAAAAACAAATCTGATGTCATCAAATAGATCGACTGATGGTGGTTAGAAAAGCCATGATGTTTCTTAGCAAAGTATCACAAGAATGGAAGAAAAAGTATCCAATGTACACAGTCCTATTATGAAACTAATTTATAGTTCTTAAATGAAAGCTACAACCTAATTCTAGCCATATGGGGAGGGGGTGAGGGAGGGGAGGAGAAAAGGGCAGATGGGTGGTAGGAGGGTGACTGGAAAGATCATCTATATGGTCTGTCTAACAAGGGTACACGTGAATTTTTCTAGAACTAGAGTATAAATGTTTTAACACAATAACTAAGTAAATGACACAAAGTCTATGTTAACCAGTTTGATGAAAATATTTCAAATTGTATATGAAAACACTACACTATACCCCATGTTTGCATTAATGTATACAGCTATTATTTAATAATAATTTTTAAAAAGAATTTTTAAAAAGTTGGTCTATGCTGTCTCTACCCACAGCACTTCTGATACTAAATGTATCTGTTTTTCCCTCACACCAACCAATTCTCCAAATCTCCAGACACCCAACTGGGTGTCCTATAATTTCATTCAATTCCAAGACTTAACTACTCAGAGTTAGACTTCACAGGTTTCAGGGTTCAGTCCCATAGACTAGCCTCATTTCTGCACTTTCCTAGTACCTTAATATGTTCACCAGTTGGAAAGCTCTCTGAGACTTCATTGGATAGATATGATCTATTAAATTATTGGCCATTGGTGATTTACTCAATTTTCAAGTCCTCTCCCCTCCCCAGTGGTGGGGCTGAAATTCCCAACCCTCTAATCATGCCTTCCTTAGTCTTGCTGATGACCAGACTCTATCCTTGGGGCTCCCTAAGGGCCCCCAGATACCATTAGTAGTCAAAAGGCACTCATCATTCTAGAAATTCAAATGATTTTAGGAGCTGTATGCCAAGAACCAGGCCACAAAGATCAAAACAAAGAGGTAGTGGTGTCAGACCATGCAGGCTACACAGAGGATTTTGTAACTAATTTTTAATACATTATATATAACTATGAATCTATAGGTAATCTTATGACTTTAAACTAAAATAGCATGCCTTGTATCAAAGCTAATTTTCAATAGATCATTCATACACATAACAAACCACTCTACTATGTCTCCTTCACCCTTTCTCTCTACACATACTACTGCATTTAGCTAATTCTGGACCCAAATTATTAAATAATTTTTTTTATTTTATTACACAGGGGTGCACAAAAGTTACCATACTACAACTATGAAAAAAGTCTATGGTGTAAAGGGAGATACGTGTGAATTGCAGAGCTTAATTACCCTATGTCTGCAAAAGATTTCTAGGTGGTATAAGAATAATATCAAAAATATCTGCCGATTTCTAGCCAACTAAATGTATTCCGAAATATTCACCATGCTGAAAAAAGACAGAAAGCAAAACTTTCTATCCAGGAACTGACTGAAGAATGGCCAGTAAACAGCTAAGTTCCACTCAGTTTTGAGAGACAGTAAAATGTGTTTATTACAGGAAATTGAGGATGAGGAGTGTGATGTAACCAACTATATAATTTTAGCCATATCACATGGTCTTTATGGACATTGGTTGCATTACTGATGAAACAAAATAGATATTTCATAGTTGTACACGGATGATTTTTCAGGCCCCTTTTTTCTACCATTGCTGGAAAAGCTACCATCACCTGACAAAGATGATACAGAGAACTTTTCTCAAATAACACTACTCTTTGGAAGAAATTATGCTATTTTATTTCAATCTCTAACTCTGTCCCTTGCTGTTACCCAATCCAGGGAACAATTTAACCTGTAAGAAATGAAACTTGAGCTGATGATTTTGAAGAACAGGTTACAGAGGTATCTGCCATTCGAATTGCCCCAGTGATTTGCCCTTTCCTGCTTATATATGCAAAGAAAGTCATATCCTGGTTCTGGGAGCAAGATGGTGGACTGGAGACATCTCCTTGCCAGACATTCTTAGTGAGACGGGGAACAGAGGATCTGGCACACCTCTGGCTGGGGGAACCTACCCAGAAACATTGCTCTGGGGGCACACTGAAGCAGTAGGAGACTCCAGGAGCCAATGAGGTCTGGAGCTGAGAAGGACCAGCACAGAGGACAGGTAGCAGGGCACAGGCAAAGGTTGACCAGCAACCCTCATGTGGAGGACTGGAGGTGGGAAAGGGCCATCCTGCACTTCAATTCAATTCATGATAGGGGAGGGGGAACCAAGGAGGGCAGAGGGGATTGGTGTGTCCCCATTCATGGACACAATGTAAGAGCATGGGCACAACTTTTGGGTGGGGGACACAACAAGATGGACTCTATACCTAATGTATACATATATTGTAACCTAGTTGTTTTTACCCTCACATTAACCTAAAATTTACAAAAAGAAAAATCACACACAAAAAAGAAGGGCATATCCTCTTGAGCAGTCAATAACAGTCATAATAGACTTCTCTTAAGAAATCACTGTCTCTTGGCGGTGCTCATAGCTCAGTGGGTAGGGCACCAGCCACATACACTGAGGCTATGGGTTCAAACTCTAAACAATAATGAAAACTACAACAAAAACAAATAGGTGGGTGTTGTGGCGGGCACCTGTAATCCCAGCTACTTGGGAGGTTGAAGCAAGAGAATTGCTCAAACCCAAGAGTTTGAGGTTGTTGTGAGCTGTCATGCCATGTCACTCTACCCATGTTTCAAAAAGAAAAAAAGAAAGAAAGAAATCACTGTGTCTTGATAACATATATAGCCCTTCTTCATATTAGAAAATAACTTCATTGGCTCGGCGCCTGTGTCTCAATCAGCTAAGGCGCCAGCCACGTACACCTAAGGTGGCGGGTTCCAATCCCCAGCCTGGGGCCGCCAAACAACAATGATGGCTGCAACCAAAAAATGGCCGGGCCTTGTGGCGGGCACCTGTGGTCCCAGCTACTTGGGAGGCAGAGGCAGGAGACTCGCTTGAGCCCAGGAGTTAGAGGTTGCTATGAGCTGTGATGCCATGGCACTCTACCCAGGGGGATAGCTTGAGGCTCCGTCTCAAAAAAAAAAAAAAGAGAGAGAAGTAGGTGGGAGGAAGGGATGGCAATGAGTTTGGATTTTATCCAAAGGGCAGAAGGACATCACTGAAGGGTGTCATGATAGGAGTGATATGATCAGATTTGATGTTTTAAAAGACCATGTGACTGCCACATGTAGCATGGGGTGTAGGGAAGCAAGAGTACAAAAGAGACCAACCCTGGGCAGCTCCTGCTGGGACTGATGCCTATACTAGGGTGATGAGAAGAAGACAGGGAAGCAAACGGGCTCCAGAAATACTCAGAAGAGAACAACCACCAAGGCCAGGGGATGGACTGAGGCAGAGGGAGGGTACAGGTAAGAACACCCAAGTGACTGAAGTTCTCACACACTGTGATGGGGTACACAGACACAACGTGCAGATAGAGAGATGAAGTTTAACCTTTGGCATAGTAATATTTACAATTATTCTGGCCTTTTCTCTAACACCACAGAAGTCATGGACAAAAGCTTTCAAAGGCGCTAGCTTAGAGCAGACCCTTTCCTGACCTGTGGTCCTCCCTGAAGCTGACACTGATCCACACCTGAGCAGCCTCTGGGTCTCTGCCAGTCTAACCCTGCAGCTCTCATTCCTCCACTACAGGAAGGCACTCTAATCAGAAATGCTTCCTCTAACATCCACCAATTCCACATCCCTGATCTTCCAGTGATTCTATCACAAGGAGATATAACAGCTTATTAAAAGGGAGCACAAATCCAACACAACCTCACACAAGGGATTCACATTTCCCCCCACTGACTTCATCCTTGCCCCATCTTTTGACTACTTCACCTATATCCATCTCCTGTCAACCCAGGCTTCCTTCTGACACCTGTTCAAATGATACATGTACAGCACCTGAATGTCACAGAGCTCTCTGTGCAAGATTATGAAACATGGATACTTCATCTTTTCAATAAATTAACATGCTCTCTTTTCAGTCAGACAGGTTCCCATCTGCATCCCACACTACCACCTTTTGGAAAAGCCACTTCTTCGAAAGAGCCATCTGTGATTTCCCAAGAGGGAAGGGAAAGAGCCAAGGCCTTTTAGGCACCCTCATGTACCATGTACCTCTCCTTTGGAGGACTTGTGCTTTAAACTGTACGCATGTAATTTTACTGATTGCTATGTGCCTTCCCCACTTGACTCTCTCTCTGTAAGCTCCACAATGGCAAAATCAGTGTCAGACTTTTATTCACCATTTTTCTCTCTACTCGAGTAACTACTGAATGAATAGTGAAATGTCGAATTCTGTGCTAAAATAGGTGTCATCTTCCTAACAATGACTAGCAGGTGCAGGTATCAAATTTTAAAAATAAAATCTAGAGGAGAAAAACTGGAAATTGAAAGAGACTCTGACTATTAATTTAATAATTCCTATAACCTGACAGCACAATATTTCCACATGGCAGCCAAGTTCAACTATGTTTTTTCCAATGGTGTTACTTTCCAAAGAATTACAAGCAGTTGTGAAGGGTGGTCATACTTTACAAAAGGTGAAATTCAATTACAGAATTTGCTTCATCTCAGTCACTGGTACAATCTTGGTCAAGAGACAAATAGCTGTAGTGGGTTCTGGCAGCTTCTTATATGTTACCAAAAATGGTGCTGACACCTCAAGAAGTAGCATACTGTCTCACGGAGCTAGCCTCTGCTGACTCAGTAAGAACCTTATACACATTTATTGTGTCAATGAGTAGAACACTTGCCTGACAGCTGCCACAAAGAAGTTTTAGAGCTTGCTAAGGGATGCCTCCCGGACAAGGGAAATACGGAGTCGCATGAAACTGTCAGAGCCAAGCAAGTCGGGGCCCTCCTCTTGTTGCTGACAGGCCAGGGCAAGGAAGTGCAGCACGCAGTCCTGGAGCTGCTTCGGAAGATGTGGGCCCCTACACGCCTGGTCACCAGGGCCCCAGTTTCCTGCAAAACTGGAGGCTTGGCATTGACCCTAAGTGACCCAAAAGCTGCAGAAAGGAGAGGCTCTGGTGGTCTCACTCAGACCCAGGCCGGGAGGTCACCTCGCAAGCACGCGCTCCCTGTCTTGGGCGTGGGGCCCAGCACTCACCTGGCCCGATGCCCTGCGGGTCCTTCAGTTGAGCCTTGAACCGCACTCCCGTGAGCTCCTCAGTGCGAGCCTGCTTGGCTGCAGAGGAAGCCTGTCCGCCCAGGGCCTTCCTCTTGGGGACCCCCATGACTGAGAGGGCGGAGGCGTGACGAAAATCACACACCCTCGGGTACCAGGCAAGAACACGCGCACAGACAGCGGACACGAGCCCCAGGCTCACATGCCAGCAGGAAGCAGCCGGGACGCGAGGAAGAGGCGGGGTCTCGGGAGCGAGGGCCGGCGGAAGGGGCGGGCCCCGTGGAGGCCGGGACCGTAGGAAGGGGCGGGACTAGAGGAAGGGGCGGACTGGCCGGACGCGGGAGTCCGGGACTGCGCAGTGTGTCTGCGGTTCCTGTTGCTTCCCTCGCGATTAGGTATAGCGGCCTCTCCAGTTCACCGCAGTCCAGCTGTGGCTTGGGGACCCTCGGGGCGCGCGGGCGCTTGGCAGGAAAAATTCCCAGACCTGTCGACCTAGCACAAAAGAGTTATTCTTGACCTGTGGTCGCCCTAACGGTGTCGCTTGAACAACTTTCTTTACATCCAGCAGGATTCAGTATCTTGCCAGTTTGAGGTCCAGCGAGTGGAGCGCAAGGGTGGGTTCCCTCTGACTAAATGTCAGACAGACTTGTTCCTAGCAGGTCTTCCTGCGAGCACCAGGGCCAAGGACCGTGTGGTAAGGCCCCAACCCTGACCCTTAGCTTATGTCACAACCAGAACCAGATCAGCTTGTATCATAGAATGTCGTCCCAGATGGTCTACCCTGGTTTCCTCTAAGTGGTGAGAGTACTGGCACTCTGTGCCCTGCAAAGGTGGGAGGGTCAAACAAAGTAACAAGTAACGTCTAAAAAGCCTTCCTAGACAGCATGGGGCCGCCACATCTAAGTTCCTGCCATTAAAATGGAGACAGCTAAAGCTAGCCCCTACCCAATTCTTTGGTGCGGTTATGAACTGCACATGATGCAATGTGTGAAAAACTGCCTTGACGGGGAGGGGGAGTACAGTGTGGTTTTGTAAGATGTTATTAATGGATTTGTGGGCCACATTAAATGATTTGAAACAAAATGGAGCTAAAAATAAGTTAAAACAGGGTTGTTCTTTTTTTTTAATGCAACTTTAGTCAATACTTGGGTATGTGTTCAAATAAATCATAAACCAGCTCATTAGATGAGTAATTTGGTGATTCCCAGAATTCTCCTTCAGGTTATTATCTAGTCCAAGGAAATATTGTTAGGTTGTCTATAAGCAGGTGTGTTTTGAGGATCTGAGGACATGGTCTTTTCTTCCCTTTGGTGGGGGGGCTTCAGAGTTTCTACTAGAAAAAGCACATTATGAGTGCTGACCCTGAGACTCTGGCTTGACAAGAGGATTGTTCCTGTGGAAATGCCTTTGCTGTAGGCAGTTTAGGCAGGAGGTGTCACAGCCAACTTGAGCTGATGCAGCAATATTAAGGGAATATGCTCAAAATTCAGGCTGTAAAGGGCATTGCTCTTATTAGTAAAGATAGACATAATTCTGACTGATTATCTGCACAGGTCCTCTTTGATTAACTGCCAACCTCCAACTTTGTTTTCTGCCAGGGGGGACACAACAAAAGAGGCAGCAGAGAGAGTCAGGAAACAGTCAAAAGCCCTGAGTTCAGTTTCTTCTGTTTGTGTAACCTTGGGCAAATTACCATCTCTGGTTTGTTGATTTGCTTTACAAAGAATTGGAGAGGATGAGAAACTAGCAAGATTGCCTAGCAATATTGGTAGAGCCAGGATACTCTAGTGTATTCAAACACCAAATTAAAGCATCAGAAGTTGGCCCATCCCAGCCTTAGCCAGAAGCATACCTGTGGCAAGTGTGGCTCAAAGTGCAAATATATGCTACTAACTTAACACAATGCCATGAATCAGTGATGCCAGGTCACCCATGAACATGTTCATACTTTAAAAGAGGACACTTGGAGATCACAACTCCCAAAATGAATTTCCGTTAGCTGTGTTCTAGTCACTGTGTCACTGAATGCTAGAATGAGTAGGCCATTGGTCAAGGGAGAAGAAGAACTTCCGAACTTTGTACATAAATCTGCCTGTGAATTCCAGCCATAATTCCATACATTACATTTTATAATTTTGGGACATGACTCAATTTTAAAAAATACACTTTCAAATCTATTCTGGGAAACACCCACTGATCCTGTTAGGACATTGCCTACAGGGGCCATATCCTCATTGAACTATGTGTTATGTCAATGGTCAAGGTCTCAGAGTAGATGACTCAAAAGTACTACATTGATGAGTTTATGACCCTACGTTTTAAACAGAAAAGTATACCAAAATTCATACCTAGTTTACAGACTAAAATATCAAATGATATGTTTCAAGCTAATTGTAAAGACTGGTTTAGACTAGTCTTAATCATTAAACTGAAATATAAGAAAAAGGAATTTTTGAATAAAAAATGTATTCTAATTAATAGATTTAGGATAATTTTATACCCACAAATAGAGAATATAAGATATTTTTAAGTCAATATGGAGGAGTAACAAAAATTAACTGTATTCTATGCCATAAAAGAGGCTCTAATAAATTCTGAAAAATCAACATCATACAATGTTCTCTGACTATAATGCAATAAAATTAGAGATTGATCATAAGAAGACAGGCTTTTTAAAAAAAAATCCCATAGATCTAGGGGGTAGAATTCTGTACTAAATAATCCTTGGAAAGCGTAAGAGAAATTATGAAAGACTAGGAATGCAACAAAATGAGCACTTTGTGTAGCAAAACCTGTGAGTCACAGTTCTTTGAGGAATGTGTATTACTTTGAATACATTTAGCAAAAGCAAGAAATACTGAAAACAAATGAACTAATAATAAATGTTCCAAATCAAGAATTGGAGAAAGTACAAAATGGAAACAGCCCAAAGAAATCATAAAGAAACAATGGTAAAAACAGAAATGAATTACAAGGAGTATGAAAAAAATCACTACTGTTTCTGGGTTTTCTTTTTCAGATTAAAAATTATGACGAGGGACAATAGAAAAGATGGAAGTGTCCACTACGCTACTATCTATTATGAGAAGTTTTAGTTAGTGAGATAAGACAAACAAATAAGAAATAAGACTGTCGGCTCGGCACCTGTGGCTCAATCAGCTAAGGCGCCAGCCACGTACAGCTAAGGTGGCGGGTTCGAATCCCCAACCCAGGCCCGCCAAACAACAATGATGGCTGCAACCAAAAAATGGCCGGGCGTTGTGGCGGGCGCCTGTGGTCCCAGCTACTTGGGAGGCGGAGGCAGGAGACTCGCTTGAGCCCAGGAGTTGGAGGTTGCTGTGAGCTGTG